>VDFB02128072.1:0-45007 GCA_007258455.2 Sequoia sempervirens
TCCAATAGTTCTTATCCTGTCTAGCATGAAAGGAAGATACCAATGTACCTTTAGTCTTATCCTTTGTCACTAGAGCACTTTCCTTCACACATCTTTTAGAGTTAGCAAAATTGGTTTCATCTTTTAAATCCATGAACAATAATTCATTATCATCATTCTCATAATTAGATTTATCATAAAAAATAATTGCATCTTCTCTAACACAATAGCTTTTCTTGATCATTTTACCTTTGTTCTCCTTGTTCTTATCATTCACAACTCTATTTGGACATCTTAAAGCATAGTGACCTATCTTTCCACAACTAAAACATTTGAAAGGTAATTTTCCTTTGTACTTACCAGTACCCATTTTCATCCTTCTCACAAAGTTAACTTCCACATCATCAAGATCATCATGGTTTGAATCTTCTATCTTCTCTGATTTTCTAGCCTTAAAAGTAGTCTCAACTTTTGCACTATTATTTGGACCAAATTCGCTCATTTCAAATGTAGTTAGGGAACCATACAATTGATCTCTAGTATAAGTACCAAAATTTGTAAATTCATCAATAGAAAAAACTTTATGACTGTGAGATTTAGGTAAAGTTTTGAGAATTTTCTTTACCACTTTTGATTCTTTGAATTTTCCACCAAGACCTTTGATGGAGAGTTGACCATTTCATATACCCTTTGCATGTAACTTATACTATTTTTATCTTTAGACATTCGTAAGTTCTCAAATGTGGTCTTCAGATTTTGCATCTTAGCTTGTTTAACCTTATCATCTCCTTCATAAATTATCCCTAGCTTATCCCAATTTTTTTAGCAGTTTTCAAATCCATGACTTTCACTAATTAAGAATTTGCAAGACTATATAAGAGAACAAGCCTTGCTTTACTATTTTTTTCATAGGCCTTGATCTCATCACTAGTGCTCAAACCATTTGTAGGTATAACATAATCATTCTTCATCACCTTCTAGATGTCATATCCAAGGTAAAACATGTAGCCTTCCATCTTTGTCTTTCAAAAAACATAGTCTGTGCCATCAAACATAGGGATCTCCTTCTTGTTTTCCATCCAAGATCTACCTCAAGTGGTTAAGCTTTTCTCCAAGGAACCTCGCTTTGATACCAACTGTTAAATGAACAAGATAACTGAGAGGAGGGGGGTGACTTTGGTGTTCCTTAAAACATCAAAACCCTCATGTAAACATTCAAATCCACATTCATTGAATTAACCCTTATTCTATTATGATGAATCAACATGAAAGGAAAATAACATAAACTTAAACAACTTAGCACCATGCACAAGAGAACACTAGATTTATGCGAAAAACCCAAGATGGGAAAAACCATGGTGAGGATTAGCTCACAATATAAGTAATTGCAACACTGATTACAAAGAATCACTACCGAAGGGCACACTGCCCAAAAAAGGCTCACAACCAAAGGCTCAATGCCATAACAGAATAAGAAGATAGATAAGAAATTTTACATAGAGAAACTAATTCCAATGCAACAAAGAACCCACTATAATGTCTTCAACACCTTCACAGCTTGATTGAATGATTGTAGACACCTTCTGCTCATTGCATCCAGTAATCCAACACTTGAAATCTCACATTACACTTCTCAATTTCACACTCTATAACTTTGCAATTCACATCATTCACAACACACTCTTCACACACACCACCCCTCAACAACTCAACACTTATTTATACCCTCTTCAACCTTGAAAAATTTCTCCAAGGTCGGTTATGCACCTTAAATATGCAAATTCAAATTAGGTCGGCACCCAAATATTCACACGGTGGAAAGAAATGAAAGCAAGGCATAAAATTCCATAGCTATGACCTAAATCCATTCTTACGCACCACACCACACTTCCATAAACAACTAAACACCTTCGCATGTAGTGTAAACACCCAAGTTGGTTGTTATTCGTGTAAACACCATTAGTCTTTTAAGTACATTCTTTCTTTGATCCAACCACAATTCATGGAAAAAAAATGTCACCTAAACACAATGTGGAATATTCCACAAACAAACTGAAATCCAACAAACTCCTTTGCAACAACTTTCACGTAAAGAATGTACATGCCCAATACATCCGTAAAACTCTACAATACACTATAACTTGGAAAACCATCTTACAAAGCACCAAACCTCAAACCACCTCAACTGAAGAAAGATACCAACATTATCAACATTCCTTCATATTTGCAAGACTTGAAACATAAGTGTAGAGACAAGTAGAGAAAAGACATTTCTCCTAAAAAACTCTACAATAAACAGTTCACACACTGGTGAACACAAATTCTTATGCACAACGATCTAGCACACCAAATTATGGATATAACACCTCTAAACATCTCTGATCAACATATTTGAATTGCATAAACAGATCTTCAACCTAAAAGAAATATGGAGAAAAACCAGAATACATCCTTGTAACATAAAACACCATTGCAACACACTATTTCCTTTTTTTTATTTTATTTTTTCTTAAAAGCACTTGGAAACCAAGCACTAGAGACATCCTCATCAGTACATAAGCTTATCAAAGCAACACTATAGGTTGACACCAGTAGCTTTACTAATGACAACATGATGCAACTAATGACATCACATTTCTATAATCCATATTGATTCTTGCTAGATGATTTTTGGATTTGATTGCACTAGGGTATGTGCAGGATCATCATGGAAAAAATAGGCCCTTAAGTGGCAAAAAAATTAGAAAAATCAGAGTTAGGAAACTTGACATAAAAAATTGAATAAGTTATCTATATTATTTCAAAAATATGTAAGAATAGAATCTATAGAAAATTGAATATAGTTTCTAAAACTACTAGATTTAATTTTTTTTTTTAAATCTATTTGGTGAAAATTCAAAATTTCAATGCAAGATTTCTAAATTTTAGGAAAATAAGTAGGTGTCTGCCTAACTACCCTAACCACAATAAATGATAATATTTTTTATAATATTTTAGACATCAGTAGAGGACTCATGTCCGATGTGATGCATAATTTTTTTTGTAATTTTTTCCAAGTAAATAATTAATTATGAATTTTATTACAACTTTTTTAAAAATATAAAACTTGTGTGTCTAACCACCATAACTTGGTCAAAACTTCATGAAATTCAATTTTTTTTTTTTAAACCTATAGTATGTGAAGCATAGAATGTGACACATGTTTTGATTCAAAAATGTGATACCATTTGAAAGCTATAGATGTTTTCAATCAGCCTATCAATCGGGCTTTAGTCATAATTCAAATAAAATGAATAATAGTTATTTATTAAATTCAAAGTAAAGCATAATTTATATTGGTGGAAAGCTGAAAATATCCTTTAAAAGCCCTTTCCATTTCATCAATTTTGGGTAAAAAAAAGTTTTCAGCTACATACCCTACAAATACCCATCATATTGCCACTTTTTGGACCATCATGATCTTGCACATACCATGTGTAATTTTTTTTGCATTGACGTTTCAGATCACATTTCGTGATCCATCATTAGGATATTGAGAGCTCAAGGAGAAAAATGATAAGTTGAAAACTAAGAACTGACTAAAAAGATGGAGAGAGATGAGGGGGAGAGAGTGACATGCAAAACAAGAACCAAAGTAGCTATCTACTGGACCACTTGGACCAATAGATTAATTTAATTAAAAATTACATAAGGAAAATTTTGGTTGAACTTCCTTTATTTTCTTTTCCTTATGTTTTCTCCAAAATTTTCCTCGTGAAATTTTTAATTAAATTAATCTATTGGTCCAAGTGGTCCAATATATAGCTTCTTTGGTTCTTGTTTTGTGTGCCACTCTCTCTCCCTCATTTTCTCCTTCAGGTTTTTATTGAGTTCTTAGTTTTCAACTTATCATTTTTCTCCTTGAGCTCTCAGCTATCCTGATGATAGATCACGAAGTGTGATCCGAAATGTCAATGCAAAAAAAATTACACAATCGAATCCAGAAATCATCTAGCAAGAATAATGCAACTAATAAAAGCATAGACATCACCAATTGCTCATTCTCAATAATCTCCCTTAACCATTACACAATTGACAACAATGACAACATAGGATTGTTGACATCAATGACAACACCAACTGCTCATACTTGCACCAGTTGCTTCTATTTATTGGATACGTTGTCGATTTCCTCTAATTAAATAATTTTTTACCCCTCTTTTTATTAATAAATATTTTATCAAACACAATTTATGGAACAAAACTAATGTAATGCCCCGCCGTGTGAACCCCAAAGGACAACTAGAACAAATAAAATACCATACAATTTATTTTTTGAAAGTAAACATTACATAAGAAGAACATTAACAATCAACACATGAATGCAATTATACATTTACAAAATCAACTACATCCTTTGGGGTACACAAGATGACATTACGAAAACCTAAACTAATACCATAATGATAATGAACAAATTCCAAGATTACATCATAAACCATCCATTCATGACATTACATAAGTGAAAAGTATCCATATACGACACATAATCAAGAGAAAATAAACATAGATACATTACAATAATCAAATCGAATTATACAAATACATTGATAATGAAAAGTTGTATTGCTTTCAAGATTACATATGTAGAATCGTGCTTCCCAACACATAGTGGGAATAATACATTGATTACAAGAGAAATATAGAAATAGACATGATATAATTGAACTGTGGTGAAGCTCTAGATCCTCTACAACAACACGAACTCTGTGCTTCATGAACACTGATTGGGAACCCAATGGGGTGGATAGCACGTTCCACCCAACCACATGGGTTCGAAGACCCACCCCCCATGCTAGGAGTTGACAAGAAAGACCCTCAACCACAACAGTCAAGAGAACAATGACAACAAGACTCAACAAACAAGAGCAATGATAAACGCAAGAAAACATCCACTTCTAGAGGAACAAAGGAAACAAGGGAAACACAAAAAATATACATGGTTGCTTAAGGGTAGAGTGTCATCACATGGCTCAACATGGGTTACCCAATACGAATCTTCATAGGTTACTGGCCCCTGCCCTGGGTTACCCTAGCAACCTCAACTCATCCCCGACCCCCATTCTTACACATGTGGAATCAACTTACCTTTCAAGAAGACAAGGTAGTTGATTTTCCATTCCAGGCCTTCTCCTCTCATCCCAAGCCTAAACAAGCGCTTGGGTCATGAGAGAGGCATACATTATCTTTCATTAGTGTGAAATACTACCCACCCCCTAAATATTTATTAGGTTATCACTTGATTACTCTACTTCCGAATGAGTTACCTAGGATACCACTTAGGGTTCCGGCCCCTAGGTTACTGGCCCCCACCCTGGGTTACCCTGGCAACCTCAACTTATCCCCGACCCCCATTCTTACACATGTGGAATCAACTCACCTTTCAAGAAGACAAGGTAGTTGATTTTCCATTCTAGGCCTTCTCCTCTCATCCCAAGCCTAAACAAGCGCTTGGGTCATGAGAGAGGCATACATTATCTTTCATTAGTGTGAAATACTACCCACCCCCTAAATATTTATTAGGTTATCACTTGATTACTCTACTTCTGTACGAGTTACCTAGGATACCACTTAGGGTTCCGGCCCCTGCGGGAAGCCACTCTCCCTTAAAACAATAGAACTCAAAGTAACAAATGGGGCTAGGCAACTTGCACAAAAACTATCAAGCCAAATGAGTAAACACATCAAGTGAGGCATGCACCATCTCACGCTAACACTTCATAGTAAATAAAACCACTTTCAAGTGCAAGGCTATAACCCACCAAATCCAATCGAATGAAGACCAATAGCTCACAAAGATCCAATATGAAAACCAATTAAAAACAACATTGCTTTCCCCTCCTCTGGAAGCCCAAGAAGAATGACTACCCATAAACCCACAAACGAGGGTGAACCAAAACAAACGGTTTCTCAAATTGCAACACATATTCAATGAATGAAGACTCCTCAAATTAGGACTAACACAAGAGGAAGTCTCATTAAAAGGAAACCATCAAAATTATACTACAATCAACTAACACTTCCATGGTACAAATTTTAAAAGAACAATATAAATAATCAACGTCACAACTCAACAATACAACCTAATTAACAATCAACAACCATAAATTCAAACGAAAACAATATTCATTATCCAATCAATTAACCACTAGAACTAAATAGATTTACCTATGTAATTGGAATACTTATGCCTTGATGCAATTATGATACACTAGTATTCAACAATTAAAAGGGATAATCTAATTCACCTAATTAAACTAATCTTTCGACTATCCATATAACCAACCTTTATACTAAAAATAAGACCACTTGCAAAGTGAGATAACTACTCAACCATTGAATAATGGTGAAAATAATCGGTATTTTTTTTTATTTAGTAAGAGATAATCTCAATTGCTTATTTAACAACCTTTAAACACTAATGTCACAATTTCACTATTCACGAATTAATCAATCTCCTCCTTGAACTCCTAATTTTTCTATATCAACTAAAAACATTTCAATTACTTTTTTCCACCATAAAATAATCATTACCTTTATATTAACCTTCTCAAATAGAGTTCTTTATTTACTTAACATTTTACCCTTTAAATAACAAAATTCACTCATCAATATAAAGTATGTTTACATATATACATATACAAAACACTATATAATTACTAATTCTATAATGCATATACATATACATATATCCAACTAGCATACCTATATTTAAAAAATATATGTAAAGTACGCCGAGAGTTATCATTCTTTAATTTTATTTTTTGATTGATTTATCAAAAAAAGAATGTAGCAATGATGAACTCTTTTTTAATATTTCTTGTTTTGTCAAGATTTTAAGAAAAAAAAATTAACATTATATTAAATCAATTGTGCTAATTTTTTTCTTGTGTATATACTTTTTAATAAACTTTCAATTTCCAAAATTAATCATGCAAGCAATAGACCTCTTTATATCACAATATTCTAATATTAAATTGATATATAGAAACAAACGCTTTTTTTAACATAATTTTTTGAACCCAAAAATTCTTAAAGAATAATTTCTTAACTAATTTAATTATAATATCATGAATTCTATGAAATTATAAAAATTTGGTAGCTTTTATTCTTGTAACTACATTGTCCAATATAAAAATTGTTAAATTATATGATGTATTCTATACAAACAAACACTTATTTATCTTAAATCAATTAAAATTATTAAGAAATTAAATTTGGAAGATTTAAATTTGAAATCTTCTTTAAAATTTTAATTATTAGGGGAGAGGACCCACTAGTTGTGCACCCTAACTTTGTGCTTCTAATTATCCTACATGAAAATTTCAAATCACTTCCAGCAGCTTACTTGGCAAGTCCTTGGCCACATCATCAAATATGATGCCACATCAACATGATTTTTGTCAAGATGTCCAAAAAGGCCCAAAAAAAAGTGCTAGCAAAACTTGTCCATTCACATCATGGGTAGTTGAGCGCTAATGTGCCATCACATGATTGGTTGCTTTTTAGATCAAAGGAATACATTTTGCTTATGCTAGGATAGTCATGTCACAAGTATTAGGCATTATATAAACTACTATCACAACTATTGGGCATTATAGTGTTACAAAATTCAAACACTAATCTTCGTAAAAAAAATAGCAGGGAGGAGACTTGGCATAATGTTCAGCCAGTATGTCAGTCACTACTTTCACTAGTGTCAATACTATGACTTCTCAATTTCCAGTATTTTTCTATCTCCTATTTTGTACACCATGGAAGCCTCCCTGAAATCAGTGTCCACCTACAATGCACTAAAACTCCTAGTTAAAAAACCTAAAAACTGAAAGAAAAAAACACCCACAGACAGAGCATAGTCCTAATCATAATGCCAAAAAATGCCAAAGAGCAAAGAAGTCATTCCTACAATTTCACCTATCACCCAAAAATCTATGAAGTCTAATAATCAAATCCTCCTCATCTGCAGAGATGTGAGAGTAGTTCTAGTCCATGCTGCTCACCACTATCTGCATTGCATGCACCCACAACACATTGATGCTAGTTATATTTATATATATTAACATATCTTTTTATGTAATTAATAGCATGACTATTTAATGTCTAATTTGTTTCAGATTTATAAACAATTCACAATAAAAAAATGCAAAAGAGTTTATCTGAAGTCTTGAAACAGACCATAAAAAGTGTAAAACAATTTCTACCTTAGAAAATTTTCTTCCACTTTTGATTGCTCACTCACTAAAGTCCATTTTTCCAACTTGTACCACATATACAAACAGGGAAAATTTTGTATTCTACCAGTTTGCAGAAACTAGCTTAGAATGTTCCTCTTAATTTCAACACTTTACCCTAATGCATATTCAAACAAAACAATTCAACCCAGTACCCCATAATCCCTACAATTTAAATTTCCAATGACTTTGAGACCTATGGACTCCCAAAATTCTCCTGATATTTAAAAAAAAACTAATGATGCCCTCACAAAATCAACAGATCTGCAAGAAATCCATAGACATTCAATTTCAGTATTTACATTAAACAAAAACTATCAAAGTCTCTCACCTTAAATAAAATTAAATTTGCAATGGCTTTTAATCTTTTCCCCACGATGGAGCCAGTAGAAAGACCCCAAAAATCAGAACCTAAACAAACCCTCTAGCTGAACCAGAATGTTACTTGTAAATTACACTATGAACAAACTTTCACTTAAATCTAAAATTAGAAAAACCTTCCCTTGAAACTTTCAAATTACTTCCAATTTCTAATTAAAGAAATGCAAAAGGAATTTTTTAGTTGCAGAGGTAACAAAGCATGTTTGCAAAAGCATTAAACCTCACATCTCACTTGTGGTTAACCAAGAAAAGGGAAACTAAAGGAGAATCAGAATAATACCAACAAACAAAAACTGATTGCACAACAAACCCACATTAATTATCCTTACTACCTCTTCTTCATTGTATTTAGAACTCAACAGGTTGCCATCTACTAGTTGTAGTAGTTTCTTTTCCTCATACAAATGCCAAGCCTGTGATGTGGAGCCGTATTAACAAACATATCAAAAAGACAGATTTTAAAATAACTGTGCGGAAGTTTTTAACATATACAAGTGTGATTTAAATACACAATGTTACCCATTCAAGAAGGTAAGCCCTATCTTCTTCCAAGCTAGTTTTTGTATGTTTTCTACCACTAACAATTTCAAAAATGAGCACTCCAAAGTTGTAAACATCCACTTTGTTTGTGAGATGCCCACTTAAGGCATACTCTGGAGCCATATATCCACTGAAGAATTTTTCAAACAATAAAATGATTTTAGAATTGTTGGAAATGAAAAAAGAAAGTTGGAAATGTATGTTATTCAGATTTTATATAACAATCACTTTTAAGAAAACAGGGGGTTCTTCGGTATGAATAAATGCAGTGTTAGTTTTAGTTCTAATAGTTTTTTAGACTCTAACTTTAAGAGGTGGCAAATTACTAAATTAGTTTCAGTTAGCTGTCACTTGTTTAGATCAAAGTTTGTAGAAATTGGTTTCAAGTAGAATATAATAGATTGTTTCATATATGTATATCTCTTTTCATTTTACTGTGTCAGTCCTATGTTATGATACAGTGTTTGTGTTGTTGGCTCGATTGTTCATTTTTATCATTCTGGTTTCATCCCCAACAAAGCAAACATGTTAATTCTATGTTAGTAAACTGAGTATGAGGGAATCACAAAATTATATAAAATTTAATTTTCAGTAGCATAGAAACAGACCTGGGCAAGCAATTAGAATACACAATCTAAATGATGAGCTCATAGCTGTGACACATCAGTTTTCAATAATATTCATATTTGAGTTCAGTAAGGAATTGCATTGAATTAGCACATAAGCAATTTTATATTGATGTTGAAGAATTGTACATTGGAAATCCAAGTCAATTAGAAATCATTTGACACCTAAGTAAGAAGCCTACAAACCTTGTTTCACCTTGTTGCTTAAAGACAACTACAAGAGTCAACATTTGATGGAAGAAGCACTCAAGCAAACTTAATTGCAGACAAAGGACTGGTACCTGGGGAATCTTCTTAACTACCTTCTAGTTGGAAGATTTCTTCTATAAAGAACATTACATAGATATTTTGCATATAGAATCATCTAACTCTTTAACATATACCCAGGTCAATAATTCTCACAGTGCAAATATATCTTCTGTGGGAAAGAAATGGCAACTATAGTGACAACATATGATAGTATCAATATGAATATTGACTTCAAAAATGATTTGTTCTTGACATCAAAATTATTGGTTCTTGAATTTAAAATTATTGATTCAAGTAATTAACTCAAGCAAAATATGCTTGACCAAGTTTGAAAAAACCTACATTCAAGGATTATGTCTTCCTCTATGTCACGAGTCCAAAGGGACCATTCAAGTTGAATTGCAGTAATAGGATGTACTGTGTGCGCTCTTCTAATGGTGTCGACACTGGCTTCTGATAGTCCAATATATTTTATTTTCTCCTCTTAAAAAAGTTTTTTTAGTTCTCCAATCTACATCCATTGCCACAAAAATAGTCACATACAATGTTAAAAAAAAAATCATTCATGAATTTGCATGCCATAAATGAAGTCTTATGAATGCATATACACTTGATTGCTTGCCTCAAATCTCTAAGGGGCCAAAATATGAAGTATGCTCCAAATTAGATGGATCTTTACGAAGCAAAAAATAAAAACAGAAGTCTAGTAATTTTTATTCTATTGTATTTCAAAAAAGTTGATGCAAATAGGGGCAGACTGTGCTTACTGTGTCTTCAATTGGAATTGATTTATCTATCCTATGCTGATAATAAAGATCGATGTACTCCACATCAAGACATTTAAGACTTGCTTCACAACATTTCCGAACATACTCTGGGGAACCCTTGGCACACATAGTTCCATCAGCAGTAAATACAATCCCAAACTTTGTTGCAAGCTGATTTTTTTCACAGGAGAGTTGCTTTAAGGCCTGTCCATGATCAAATTTTAGTATTACTTACATTTAATTTGCACCCTGATTATGGCTAGGCAAAAAGAAAGTGAAAAATCCTTTCGATCACAAATCAAAAGGGTTTTCAACATACTCTAATGGCCGATACCAAAGATCTACACATATCTCGTGGTTCATTACATGCCCCTTTCCCAGCCCAAAAGAAGTGAATCTCCAAGAAGTTCTCTATCGCTTTCTCAGAGAACCAATGCCATACTCTTATGTCTTAATAGCTCCTATATGGAGCTTAGACCCTCGTTTCTATCCCTTCTAACAAATCTCGTGCCCCTGAACATTGTTATGCCCTTGAGAATGTGTCTTACAAGAACAACCATAATTCCATAATTCCATAATTACATATATACATATACAAAACACTATATAATTACTAATTCTATAATGCATACACATATACATATATCCAATTAACTAATTCTCTTTTAGAGTAATTACTTAAATACTAATGATGTATAAAAGAAACGTATTTATTCTTTTCAATATCTCATATAATTACTACCTAATCTTCTAATTTTCAGAGACCGAGTTGTAACTTCACTAAGACGGTAATTTTTTTTTTTATACAAGCATATGTGTTCTTACTAATTTCTCTAAATTTATGATTCCTTAATACCATCATTCTAATATAAATCAATTCTTCTAACGAAACATCAATAGATCACTCAATTAATTACACTCTATCATTTCTAACTACAATTACAACAATTTTCAAATGAAATATCCCATCTAATTATTTAAGTCAACTTCATAAACTAACTAAATTACTTACCCTTCTTTTAAATTTATCTATTTTAAATAACCCTTTTCTAAAAATTATTCATATCATACTCATCAAATATATATATTACACAACAAACAAAAGAAATAGAACACACTGAAATTTATGTAAATATAAATATACATACAAACACACACACACACATATATATATATATATATCTATTTTTTTCTAATTTAGAATCTTTATTAATCTTTTACTAACCTTATTACTTTACCAATGTCACTTCAATTGTTTTCTATTATGAAAATCTAGACCATATTTTAATTTCTTTTTTTCTTTTTATAAGAACATTTTATTTTATTTTATTTTGTTTATATAATGTATATTTATTTAATTATTTACAAAAATCATTTCATTTATTTACTCTAAGAAGGAATAACATAAATCAATAAAAGAAGTTTTTTTTTTTTAAATAGAAAGAAACAAAATTAAATTGTCTTAATTATATTTTATTTTATTTTTACTTTATCCTTTCAAGGTAATATAATTTTCTTCCATCAGGAGAAAATAGGAAATATTTCTTATTATTTTATTTTTATTTTTAAAAATATTCTTTAAAAGATTAAAAGAACATGAAGCTAAGTGTGTCGTATTTAAGAAGTGGCCTTCCTTGAAAGAAATGTAGGGCCCTACATGAGAATAAATTTACCCTATAACTAATAAATTTATTCACGTGTTTCTTTTTTTTTTTAATTTTTAGGTTTGAGTTGTGGGATGCACCCCCAAAGAATATTTATTTCACATGATTAGCTTAAATTATAATATATGTCCCATAATAATCTTGTGAATACTTTTAGTACACCAAACATTAATTATTAACATTGGTGCTAGAATAAACATCACTTCTACTCCTATAATTAAGTAATATAATATTTACTAAGTTGGCATTAGCTACTAGGAGCAACTCAAATATTACTACAGCTATTAACAAGATGATTTTTTTTTATGAGGATTACCAATAGTATTGTTATATTTTATTTTATTTTTATGGAAGAGAGAATAAATCCTAGATAAAATAATACCAACACAAATTTAATTTCTTCAATTTACTTTGTTGGGTAGACAAATGATATAAAAATAGTAGAGAAACATTTATTTAATTTATTATTGAAGAGATGTTGTAATGTTCAAATTTAGATGTACTCATTTTCATTGAATAACATAAATGTGCTCATATAAAACCTAAACATTAACATCTTAGTTGCAATTTTCATTTTAATAAACCTACTCTACAAATCCCATTAAATTAGCCGTAATTTTCATTTTAATTTGCAATGGTGATGGAGAGTTGAATTAATTCCTCTGTCCAACCACTTCTTCCCCAAACTTCTCTCAGCTGAAATATTCTTTAACTTTTTCCCACTTTCACCCAGCACAATTAGAATTAAAAAATTAAAGAAGAGTTTCTAAAGTTTCTCGATAACCAACAAGACAAGTGACAACTTCTCTAAATTCTTTCCTCCACCGGTCAATTTACTTTTCCCATGGTTTTCCACTTGTTAGGAAAACTTACATTCTAGTTAAATAAGAAATCTAACTCCACTATCAAATTTAATAACTCTTACAGTACCCTTATTTTAATAATTTACTTGTTAAACAATATATATCATACTATTTAATTTAAATAAATCACTATGGTTATGGTAAAAATTTTAATTTTATTTTTTTTGAATTTTATCATTTCAAATGTAATATTTTATTAAATACCTCTGATCAAAATATTTTAAATTTAAAAATAAATTTTTATTAATAAGTGGATTATTAATCCATTATATATTTAATTTAAAATAACCATTATTTATTAATGTAAATTTATGTTTTTATTTATGTATTCATTTTTAATAAAATAATAGTATAACTATCAAATCATTATAACCTTAATAATTAATTACTAAAATTCTCTTACTAATTTAATAATTTAATTAAATCAACGTTACAAATACACTGAACGACAATGAATCACAATCATGTCAAATAATTGAAACATGTTAATTGACCCAACTTACTCACTAGTCACGAAGGGCCAAAAGTGGAGGGGCACTACAACTAATATTACTAGTCTTAAAATATAAATTGCTACCATATTATAAAGACTAATAATAGAATTCAAAACTTCTATAAACCAATTCAATGTAAAAAATATCATAAATATTATCATCATTCAACTTAAATTATAAAAATACAAGAGTATACTATAAAAATACAAGCATGTATATTGGCAATGCAATTTATTGACTTGGAAAAAGCAACCAAGAAATATATTCAAACCAATAAGCATTGACAATGCAAAATTATTTAAGCTCTAATTAATACAAAGAATGTCCAGGAATGGAGGAAGAAGCAACCAAGAAGCAAGTCGAAACCAATAAGCCTGTTTTTTTTTTAATATAATAAGCCCACGGTCAAATGAGTATATGGTAAGTCAATATAGAAAAATATTGAAGAAAAAACAATAGTCGATCCTACCTATGTAACCCTAAATGTATAGTACTAAATCTCATTTTCATCGACCCACTCGATTATGTTCAGGATTTTTTGCAAGTTCTTTAAAAAATTATTACAGTTGTAAAACTGGATAATTGCAATATAAAACATAAAAAATTATAATACAAATGAATAACAACATTGAGAAAAAACAATAGAGTTCTTCTATCTAATGGGGCAGTCTGATCATTGTAATTGTTCGGCTGTTTTTTTAATGTAATATGTGTAGCTTTTCATTTGTCTGTAATGTTTGTTGTTTTTCCTTTGGAAATTGTATAAATGTGTGGAAGGGAGTTTTGAAGTGTATTATAGTTTCCAAGTATCAGAAGCTTGCAAGATTGGCTGTATTAGAAAGATTGAAGACAGTAGTCAAGATGAAGAAAATGCAGATAGCAATATCCATTTTGGTGGTATTGTTAGGAGTCATCTCTGCTACTGTGGCCATCGTTGCAGAAATCAGGCAGTACATAGCAGTAAGTTATTATTGCTGAAATCATTCTTCCCTGTGTTAAAAACTAGAGAAAAACAAATTTTCATGATTTACAGTATGGTATATTGGTCTAATTTGAGGAAATTTAATATGAGCCTGCAGAATAATGACATTACTAGGAAGGACAATCTTTGTTACAATTGGCAGCAGAACAGACGAGTCGCACAAATTGGAGCAATGGCTATACTAATGCTTGTCTTGGCTCAAATCATCATAAATGTTGCAGGCGGTTGGATATGCTGTGTTCCCATTGGCAAGAATAATGACTGGGTCCTAGCTATGGTTTACCTTGTTCTTTGCTGGTATATAGCTTTTGTTTTATCTTTAGATGTACATAATTCTCTACAGTTACTCACTTTTTTAATAAATGCAACTGAGTTATATAGATGTCTGCATTTTTACATGATTAAATTGTCGCAGTCTATTTTAAAACCATGAAATTTCTACTGTTCATGATATCAAAATAGAATTTTAGATTTTGACTGTAATAACTTTTAACATCAACATTTCGGATCATACTCTATGATTTATCGTCAGAGAAGAGAATGATCATAGAGTATGTTCTGAAATGCTGATGTTAAAAAATGTTACGCGATCAAAATCCAAAAATCTTACTATATTGAGAGTCCATTTTCTTAAAATCACTAAGAGATAGGACTCTCGTACTGTTACCTTGGTGGATTGCATAACATACCACCATCCTCTCCAATCAGTCTACATCCTCTTTGACAATCACAATCTATTGATTCAAAGAAGGAAAAAGAAATTGTTCAGACCCAAATGAAGTTCATTGCAAGAATGCTAACTGTGATTATTGGGCATTTGTGCAGGGTTTTCTTTGTGATTGCAAGTATCTTGTACTTATCTGGAGCTATCCTTAACAGTAAGGAGCAATATTATTGTTATGGTGTGACTCATGGGATGTTTGCAGGAGGAGCATGTGTAGCGTTGCTTACGGTAGCTTCTGGAGTTCTCTACTACAATAAAGTCTCTGTCCTAACCTCTGAGGACAATACAGTTAGTTATAATTTATGATATTATGCCTGCTTTTGGAAAAGAACTGTATGGAATTGTTGGTTTTGATTTATGATGTTATTCTTCCTTTTTTCAAAATGAACTATTTTTGGCAGTTTTGTAATAGTCCAGTAAAAGAATTCACTTATATACCATCAATGAATGCTTCAAACATTGAACAAGCTTTTCACTTGATATGCAAGAATGGTATTCCCATTTTCAGAGGGAAGAACAAGGAAAACAAAAAATATTAGCTGGCACATGGAATGAACATAAGATCATGAATTCCTCTACCCTCAATCAGTCAGGGCGTACAGGAACAGAATAATTAGAACGATGTGAAAGGTTTGAAGTTAAATGTAAATGGATAATCTTGTCTTGTTTTTCAAATTAATTTAAACTTATATGATTACTGTGTAAACAGTTAAACTACTTTTCCTAATAAATATTAATAATAAGCATGTATTAGACCGATTTCCCTCTGCAACACAATCTACAAGATCATGACAAAGGCTATGGCTAACAGGCTAAAATTAATTCTGCCATCAATAATAGCTGACGAGCAATCGGGCTTTGTCCCAGGAAGGGCTATAATGGATGGCATAATAATTGTCCAAGAAGCAATCCATTCATTACAACAGAATAAACAGGCTGGGATGATCATTAAACTCGACATTAGGAAGGCTTATGACACGGTGGATTGGAGATTCTTAATGAATGTTTTGGAAGCTTTTGGATTTTCCAAGAGATGGATTAATTGGGTCTACAGTTGTATTTCCTCCCCTAGATTAATGGATCACCTAAAGGCTTCTTTGAGGTGTCCAAGGGCTTAAGGCAAGGGGACCCTATATCCCCCTTCCTATATATCTTGATGGCAGAGGCTCTGGGCAGAGCAATCTCTCAAGGCATATCTTCATCCTAGTTAGAAGGCGTTCAGGTGACAAGCGGTGTCCAAGCTGTGTCTGATCAGCAGTTTGCTTATGACACCTCCCTATTGGGGACAATGGAGAGAAAGGAAGCTATTTGTTTTCATTCAATACTCAGTCAATATGCCAAAGCTTCCGGCCAAGAGGTCAATAAAAGAAAATCTGAAGTTTTCTTTCTAAATACAACCCCTCAAAAGGAACATGAGATATTGAGGGTTTTGGGTTTCAAAAAAGGTGAACTCCCATTTACATATTTAGGTATCCCTCTTGCAAAAGGGATAAGATCAACCGGATTCTGGGATCCTCTCAACCTCAAGACAAGCTCTAAGGTGCATTCTTGGAAAGCTAGTTGGCTTACCTAGGTAGGTCGGATAACATTGATTAAATCGGTTCTTTTTGCCCTTCCAATATACTTAATGTCATTTCTTTGTATTCCGAGTGGTTGTGCAGAAAAACTCACTGAAATTCAGAGACATTTTTTCTGGCACGAGAATGAAGAAAAAAAGAAAATGGCTCTACTATCTTGGGAGAAACTTTGTAGAACGAAGGAAGATGGAGGGTTGGGTTTCAAGAACCTAAAGATGCAAAATGTGGCCTTGGGAGCCAAATTGGTTTGGCGTATGCATAACGAGCATCAGAGCAAATGGGCAAGAATATTGCACAATAAGTACATTGAGGAAGGAAATAATGGGGATATCCTTACAACTGTGAATCCTCCTTCAGGGTCCCGAATCTGCAACTTTATGAAAAAATGCAAGTCTCTTATCTGTGATTATCTAACCTGGGATATCTTGGATGGAAGCAAGACACTATTCTGGGAGGACTCTTGGGCAGGCCTTCCAAGCCTAGACAGTATAATTGAGGGAGGACAGTTGAAACAGGTTTTAAAGGAGTTGTGGGGTGACAAAGTTAAGGATTACATTCACAGAGACTTGAGTGGTTCAGTCCTTGATTGGAAATCAAAATATTTCACAAACCTTAATCTTCCACCTAGGGAGGTTCAGGCACTTTTAGATGCTCTAAGGAATAGAGTTCTTTCTCTCTGAATGGGCAGTGCCACCCTAATATGGGTAGGAGCTAAAACTGGTAGCTATAATGCGAAGGATGGATACAATAAGCTATACAAGGAGAGAGGGAGAGTAAACTATAGCTTGCCTTTGCATCTGTGCTAGAGTAGTGTGTGTCTTCCCAAAGCAAGGACATTTGCTTGGGTTGCTATCCAAAATAAAATCCTTATGATTGAAAAATTTCACCGTTTAGGTTATCAGGGTCCCTCTAGATGTGTACTTTGTGAAGAGGCAAAAGAGATTTCAAACCATCTTTTGTTAGGTTTTCATTTTTCCCAAGAATGTTGGAGGTGGCTCTGTCCAAGATTGGGATGGGCAAGTGCTCTGCATATAAATTTTCTTAGCTGGTTTGGTTCTTGGCCATCCCTAAAGAAGAACTCAGTGTATGGGGATATTTGGATTCTTGGCCCCTCAACCTTGGTGTGGGAACTGTGGAAGGAAAGGAACAAAAGAATTTTCTAGCACAAGAAATTGGGCCTGGCTTCTCTAATTAGCAAAATTGAGGTGAGTTTAGTACAGACCTTGAATGCTAAATTAGCCCAAAGAGAGGCAAAACAAAACATTTTTCGGAGTGAGATGCGAGGCTCCAAGCATCATGGTCCTCTCTTAGGATTCTGCCTTAGGTTAGTAAAGGTGGTAAGGAGACAGAGAAGGATCAGACCTCAACAGTTTAGAAACCGCCCTCACAAGGATGGTATAAGCTGAATTTCAACGGGGCTTCAAAGGGAAACCCAAGCCCATCAGGGTCTAGGTGCATCGTCAGGGACGAGCAAGGAAATACAGTGGTTTCTTCCTCAAAACGATTACTTAAAGGCACAAACAATGAAGCAGAACTCCTGGCAGTAATTCATGGTTTGAACCTATGCAAAGAGCTAGGATTGGAAAAGATTGAAATTGAGGGTGATTCAACTCTGGTTATCAATGCTCTAAGATGTGAGAATACTCCAAACTAGAAGCTTAGGGCACTCCTAGCAAAGGAAATGGAGTTGATGAAATCCTTTGAAGGCCTCTTGATTAATCACACATATAGGGAAGGTAACAGAGAAGCGGATGCTCTGGCTAATGCAGGCATCACTAAGGGGTAACTCAATGGCCCATGTGCCAATGAGGGCATATTGTCTATGCCAGGATGGCTATATGTGGCTCATGGGCCTCAACACTTGGCAAATGAGAAAGCATACTCTCTTAATTACTCCCGCGGGTTGGACAAAGGACACTCAGACATATTTGATGGGCTCATTACTTAGAACGGTTAGTGGAAATTAAGGCAATTTTGGCATATAAAAATGAAAGGATAGTGGGACTTTCTAAGCAATGTTGAGAGAAGAAAGGCCGATCAGACACATCCAGAGAATATCATAAGTACACCCACTTTAACTTCCTTAGGAATTTAGCAATTGGGATGTCGAAACTTCATGTGAATTAATTTAATGTCTGAAACATACACTTTGGTTTTTACTTGAAAGGACAATGAGGAGTGGAGTTGGTGGCCAACGTTTAATGCAAAACCCGGTCCTCTCCCTATTTATTATGTCCTCTGATGAATCCATAGTCACCAAAATGGATATGCTAGTGAAATTGAAGTGCTCAAAGAAGGAGTTTGCCTTCCTTGGTGTAATCTCAGATAAGTGGATGAAGAACATTTGCTGCAACAAGGACATATTGTGCATAGAGGCAGTGAGAATGGTGCTTTGTAGAACCTATTGCTTTTCCAAGAATCGCATGAGGGCCAATTCTGATATCTCATCTCGGTTCTTGGCGTCACTGCTGGATTTAAACTTTCCAAAGGAAAGATCATGTCTGCTCTTGCTTTCCTCAATATTTAAGGGCTCTATTTTGGTGGAAGATATTGATACTGTTGTAGTAGCAATGCTCGGAGTTGGTTTTCCTTGGTTGGATGATGTGGAGCGGATGCTCGACCTGGGTGTTGAAGTGGATTGACACCCCTTCATTTTGGATCTACAAGGAGAGGCACTGCAACGTCACAGACATTGGGCATTAGTTGGTCATAAGTTTTTGAGTAGATGGCTGGGTCTAGACGTAGTAGTTGGGATGGAATGGTGCCATTCCTTTGCCAACTTGGTGCGTTCTAGGCATTTTTATGATGAATTATAGGTGTTTGTGGGGTAGGATTTTGATAGGCTTTGCGTGAATATATTTTGTCTTTTTTGTTGTCTTTGTAACCAACCACTTTCGATAGTTAGACGCCATTTTGACTGCAAAGGACCCTACAGGGTATGAACTATAATGATGTATTATTTTGCAAATCAATATAATTTCGTAGCTATGTTGCCATTATGAATAAAAAAAAAAAAAAAAAAATCATATATAAAAGCATATAGTCAGATGATTTTTATTTTTGTTCATGATGAAGTTGAATGATTCTAAATGAGCCCATAAAAAAAAAATTGTATTGAATGCAAGAATCTAAATAAATAAGAGATAAGACCAAATATTTTGTCTCAATTGATAAAGAAGAAAAATCACGTATATTTATACTCAGATTATACTTTTGAGTCAAAGACATGCACTTCATTTAAATATGTAAATATATTTTTGCATCACCTAAATGTATTTTCCTCCTCTTAATTATAATCAAGTCCCAAGGTATGTAGAGTAAATAAACACTTCTTCCTATTCTCCTATATTAATATAAATTTAATTAATTGATAGAATTCAATAATAAATTAGATTTATAATGACTAGAATAATTGTGGTAATTAGAGTACTTGATTAAACGTTTAATTGATTTGGCTTGTTGGAAGATCAACTATTATTTGTTATTGACTCATTGAAATATTATTAAAAAAGAGCAATAATTCAAATTTGGATGTGAATTTGTAATCAAGAAGTTGTGACAATTATGTGTAGTGATTTCTACTATTGTGGATGATCCCATGCAACATGGTCTAGTCAAGATGGTGCAAAATAGTCCTATGTGGTTCAATATTTAGAAAATCTTTTGCTTCTCTTCAATAACTATCTTGTTGAGTTTGGTCATGTTTAGAAGTATAATGTGAGATACTCTAGGATGAAGAAATGTCATTGGCTTGTATTGTTGGTAATTAAACCCCTGGTAGAGAAATAAGTTTTACATACAAGACACGCATGTTAAACAAATACATGGGTAGTTATCTAAGTTTGGCTAAGGGGTTCAGAGCATCTTGTTAGAATTGGCTATGAAGGTAGCCACCCAAGATCTAGAGGCCTAATAGAAAGCACAAAAGAGAGAGACACGAATATGACAAGAATAAGTTGTATTCAATGTCAATAA
Source organism: Sequoia sempervirens (assembly GCA_007258455.2). NCBI lineage: Eukaryota > Viridiplantae > Streptophyta > Pinopsida > Cupressales > Cupressaceae > Sequoia > Sequoia sempervirens. The sequence goes on from VDFB02128072.1 coordinate 21,092, forward strand.
TATGAGCTAATGGTACAATACATACATAGAGGACCCCTTGGTTATATAGCCAAGGTGAGAACATAGGAGGGCATAAGATTATGACAAGTGTCATAATCTTATGACATGTGAAAACAAGGAAAAGTTATCACTCCACCTAAAGTGGGAAAGAGATAATGTGATAATCACCACAAAAGGTGGAGAGATATCACATGATGTGTCCACAAAAGGTGGAAGTGATGTGGTAATGACATGTCAAGTCCACCAAAAGTGGAAAATCTCCAACAACCTCCTATGTGGTCCTTAAGTAAACTTAACTAAGGTGTAATCATGACCTAGGACAAGGTACAAGACATTTAATTACACCAACACCCCCCCTTAAGTGCAACTTAAGGAGAATGTACACAAATCAAACAATGCAAGATGGGTCCCGGCTACTGGGCCATGTTAGGTACCCATGTACAAACAATGCAATCTCTCATAAAGCGGAGAAAAGGAGAAAACCCAATGGGACAAAACTCCTCCCCAAAAGAGAGAAACAAAACAAGAATCATGCTCTAAGAAGGATAAAACCTCAAGTGAGGAGAAAGTCCCCCCCATAAGAGATAGTCCATGCAACCCCCCCTCAATGGAGAGTCACGGCTCAAATGTCACAATGTCAAGAGCCCCCAATCTGAACTGAAGAAGGAGACAAAGAAGAACAATGTGAGGAATAAAGTAGAGTTGACCAAAGATGATGATGAGTCCTCCAAATGTTTTTCCAAAAGAAATGCCAAACTGTGCAAAGCACAGATAGAGAAAATTAGGTACAACTGCAGAAGATGCCACATAATTGGTGACTGAGCTGAATCTGTCAACTCAAGAGTAACTGCAGAATTTGTCAATGAAGAACTATAAAAGAATCCACACTGCAACAAGAATAAGGTCGAAACCAAGAAGACAACTGCGGGAGCATCAACTAAATGCTCAATAATAGCAGATTGGTACAATCCATGTCTCATTGGAGCCATGCACAATTTGTACAATCCAAGTCTCACTGGAGCCATGCACCAAGTCTCTGGATGTAGAACCAAACTTTTGAAGACGGGTAGAGTGCTTCCAAAATAAGAAGGTCTATATGGTGTTTAGTTCATCTCACCGAAATGCATGGGTAACCAGCCGCTGCATTCGCTGAGTAGATAGGAACTAACACTAGATACATAGATCAATCTAAAGAAGCATACAATACATGACATAGTACACTGAAATAGTAGATTGTGGCACTTTATTTTAGTGCGATTACAACATTACATAGAGGAGAACTACAATCAACATGATGCAAAACCAGAAATGCAGATGAAGAAGCCAACCAAAAGAACCCAAAGCTGAAGATCGTGAAGAAAGCCCTCTAGGTGGATGTCGGTAGAAGCAACTGACCCCTGCTGACTATCGATTAGAGGAACAAATGGTCCAAAACAAGGCTCAATCGGGAGGCAAAATAATTTCTCCAGGTTTACTTATTAATGCATGATTTGTTTTTAAAAAAACTTAATTAAAAGTTTAATTTAAAAACATTATTTATTCCAAAACTTTATTATTAAAATAATAAAGAAAATTAATTTTTTATGAAACCATTAAAATACAGTGGGCTAATAGAATTGTTGTTTTTTTATTATTATTATTAAAAAAAAAAAAACTTTAATAAAAATATTAAAGAAAACATTATGAGTTTTATTTATTTTTTAAACTTAATTAAAATATTAAAAGTTTTTATTTTAAAAAAACTTAAAAATTAATAAAAAGTTTTTAATTTTAAAAAAACTTTAAAAAAAATGTGGGTTTTGGCCGTGGACGACAGTATCGCCACCGCAATGCCAAATAGCCGTGGGCAGTGGCGGACGTCACGTCGTTACCGGGGCTGACCAAGTAGAATCAAGCGTCAGTAGGTAATCGAAAGTACCTAAGTATGCGAAAATCGGGCCACATCTACATCAAGTAGATTAAAAAACGGTATATTTTTAAATCTTTGTTTTTAAAAACAAAAAAATTGATAGCCTACAATTTATTACTTTTAAAAACTTTTCTAAATTTAATTAAAAAAATTGCGAAAAATTTAGAAGATTTAAAAAATGAAAAAATCGCACTGGGTAAGCAGGTATTGCATTTTACCAGCCTACTTCAAAAAATTTTGCCCTCATGCAACTTGTCTGGACTGACGGGTTTGACAAATGGGATTTAGGGTTTTGGCCCCTTCAACATAATGGAAGTGTCCCTTCAACTAAAATGCTCAAGTGGTAGCTAGCCCCGGATCTGAAAACCACCTCCAATCTTCAACCCTTTGTAGATTTGGCCTTTGATGTCCAACTGAGATGAAACAAAAGGAAAATCTGACTATATCGGACACTCTGGATGTAGTGGTGAGCTCAGATCTGATGCAACAAGCTCCCAAAATGCACCTGCAATACAAGGCCAAAAATGGAACCCTCCAAGAATCTCTCCAAAATGACTAACCAGCACTCCAAAAGCCTCGACACCATGTTAGAATTCATTGGGTGAAGGTAGCCACCCAAGATCTAGAGTCACACAAAAGAGAGAGACAAGAATACAACACAAATTCACAAATAATATGGAGTTTCAATGGTACAATACATATGATAGAGGACCCTCCCTATTATATAGCTACAGAGAATATAGGAGGCAGATTTAAGCATGCTAGTCAATCTTACACATGTGACAACAAGGGGAAAAGCATTACTCCACCAAGGGGAGAGAATGTGATAATCACCACAAAAGGTGAGGAGATATCACATGATGTGTCCACAAAAGGTGGAAGTGATGTGGTAATGACATGTCAAGTCCACCAAAAGTGGAAAATCTCCAACAACCTCCTATGTGGTCCCTAAGTAAACTTAACTAAGGTGTAATCATGACCTAGGACAAGGTACAAGACATTTAATTACACCAACACATCTCTTGTTAGCATTTGTGAGGTTTGAAGCATCAGACGAGATGTGTGGTTACATGCTTGTTTTTCAAAGGTGTTCATGGAGGACTCTGAAGATGTATTGTAATGTTTATTGCTAAATAATACATGAGTGATGTATGCTTTTGGAGGCTGGGTTTTTCCCTCTTGAGAGTTTTCCCAGGGTATATCTTGTGTTATCTTTGATGTTATGTTGTCTATTCTTTTGCATATGGATTCCAAATACTTGTTTTCATAGATTTCTCTATTTGGGTTATGTGGAAATTATCTTGGGTGGATGCATATTTCCTTTCATAAACCACTTTCCTTTAAATTGCTATTTGTAGAGAATATTCTCAAAATATCTTGAGTTGGTGAAGGAAAAGCATGGGGTTGGTGGCACTACAAAGTTTGGTTGCTAGAGGTAGTGGCAAGTTTTAAATTGATACTTTGTTGGTTCCCTAGTTGTGAGTCACTAGTAGTGAAGGTGTGATGGCAGGGTACTAGTGGTACAACCACTACAATATCTTATGTAACACATAATTAATTTTTTTATTTTTTTAACTATACAATACAACATATATAGATATGTATGAGCCTAGTGGGTAAAAAAATTACTTTTCTTCAAATTTGACAAATTATGTATCAAAATATGGGTTTTTAGACCTTATTGACATAATTTTCTTGGCCTGAAAATGTCACGTTTGAGAGTTGTTTTCCAAATTCAAGCTTCAAATTCCCTCTTTTGCTATTGTCTCAAAAAATATAAATTTAGGAAAAAGAATTTTAATACTAACTTTCTTGGATATTTTGGATGCAACAAAATATCTTACAATCTCACTAGAGACACCAAAACCTTGAATTTCATCATGTTAGAAGAAAATGATGTGCACATGCAAAACTATAGGTTATTTTTCCTTAAACCCCTTGATTCTCTAGATCGTTTGAAGATGTAACAAAAGAGCATGTTGGGTTATTAGAAAACCTGCATGCAACTTGATAAGATTTTAAATCTCTAAAAATTATAAATAAAACAAACCTATCCTAGCACCTATTCTTTGATACCATTTTAAAATTTGAATTCAATTATATAGCCTAGAATTTAGTGCATAGAAATAGATTTAAAGTAGCTTAATGAAAATTAAATTAGCTAATTTTCCTTATTAGACATTTCTCATAAAAAAATTATTTCATTATATTAGAAGATGGGCGAAGTATTACATTATATATAGCCTTATAGTTTCCAAATTTGATGAGGATAGGGACAAGGCAAACATCCAAAAATGTACTTGGGATTGCTTATCCAAGTTTCCAAATTTATGAAGATAATAAAAAAGTAGAATCCCATGAATGTGCAACATTATCCTTCTTAACTTAAGTAATTAAAAAATAATTACTTGAATACACTTAAAACAACATGGGCAATAATATAGGATTAAAAAGATATTCTAAAGTATCAATATTACACAAGCAATGCTACTATTATTGATTGTCTCATATAATGTAATCATCTATACTAGATCTAACATTGCACATGTAGTGGGATTGTGAGTAAATATATGTCCAAACTAGGTGAAGAACATTGAAATACTATGAAAAAAAAATTTAAACATTTATTTGGTACCTAAGATTATGCAATGTAATAACAAGAAAGAGTGGATGAAATAAACTTCAAATTTACAAGGATTTGTGGATTTGGATTGGGTTGGAGATATTGACTATTGAAGACCTGCCAACTGATATGGCTTCAATATTTTTGGAGGATTGCTAAATTGGGTGAGAAAAAGATAATAAATGGTTGTGTTATCTATAATAGAGGAAGAGTGTATAACAACTACTTATGCACGTAAGGAAGCAATATGGCTACAAAGGTAGTACTTGATAATTTGCTTGGTACAACAGATGGTAAAAATTTATAGTGATAGTCAAAGTGTAATACATTTGGACAAGAATCTTGCTTATCATGCTCAATCAAAGCATATTGTAGTAAAATACCATTTTTTTGAGAGATATGGTTGAAAGTAAATGATTATTTTTAGAACAAGTTGATACAAAAAGTAGTGTTGTTGATTCTTTTGACAAAAGTTGTGAGTACTAAGAAATTTTCTTGGTGTAGAAAACCAATGGGCATGGTTACTCTCAATAATTGACACTTTAAGAGTGTGGTCCTTATGGAAATTATCCAACTAGTGGGACAATGCTTGCCAAGCATTGTATACTTTCTATGTAAGCCTAGATGGGATCAACCTCACAAATTGATAAGAAAAAAATGAAGCAATTTTTAAATTTTAAAAAAATTAGGTGTCATTTTAGATTTTCTTTTACCATGTATTTAAGAACTCATGTTTATATTTTGTATGATTTCATGTAATATGTAAGACTTATTTTGATGTTCCTATTTATATTTGGACATGCATAAGGGTGAAGTCATTAATGTATTGTGAATGATTGAGTTTTTGCAATAGTGAAATATTTTATTATGCTAGATTTTATTTAAAAAGATTTTCATAGGTAAAAATACTATGTATTGTATTTTCTTTCCATTATAATAGCTTTAGTTTAAGATAGTATATGCACTACTATTATACATTTTTATCAATGTTTTTTTCTCCTACACTCTATATTCACTTGCAACTCACATACATGTGCAATTATATTTTATCTTTATATTTGTATATGCTAGATGTGATTGTGTTGAAAGATAGGCTTTTACTTATACATATTTGATTGAAATGTTTATTTATTCCTGTGTGTTCACAATACAATGGCTCAAGGAATGCCAAAATAAATTCCTAGTTGAACCACTAGAAAATATCAAAGGAGCTAAATAATTTGGTGTCTTAATTAACCTTAATGAGTTGCTTAGAAAAAGATTTGTCTTGATTTTTTGATGGGAATACATAATTCATGTTGTTGGGAATTTTGTCATTATTGCTTGCTATTAGGTATAAGTTAATTTTGGAGATTTGTTGTTGGTCCATTTTAGCCTTGTGAGCAACTATAACTTAAATTTATTAATCTTGCAACCAGTATTCTCAAGATTAGGAACAAGATTATTTTTTTCCTTCTCTCTCAAAGAAGGTAGGCATGTCATTAACAAAACACAATTAAAAGTTTGTTTATATATTGAAATGTTGCACAAAAGAATTAAGAATGCACACTATAGACATGTAGACATAGCTAGAGACAATTCCCAAGTAGATGGATAAGTGGTGTTTAACATATATTGTGTGAGATGTGTGGCTTTCAAATTTTTCTACTATAATTTTTATTTATCAACTATTTTGTATTAAAATAATAAAAATATACATATTAGAAAGTAGAGATTTTTTTTATTTGGGTACAAATAGGATACAAAAAGATCTACATTATTGACATATGAACCACAAACATTAAAAATTAAATTAATTTTCATCTCACCCATGTTTCTATTGATTAGGTTTTTTTTCATACTATTTCAAATGCAAATATTTTTTATAGTTTAAAAAAAAAGATATAAACCAATCAAAAAATTAGACTTAACTAACACTAAAAACTAATTTAATACTTTATCGAACATAATTTATGAAAAAGAACTAATATTAATAGTCTAGACATATAAATTCCTGCTATATTATAAAGACTACTAATACAATTCAAAACTTCTATAAACCAATTCAATTTGCATGTCTCCTATTTCCTCCATCCTTGACTGTTGATTGATCTTTTTAATCTCAACCGTCCATTTCTCATTTGCTTTCCTATAAATATAACACTATTTGGAGACAAATGCATCCATCTTTCAATTGCAAACTTATGATGTTGAATTCAGTCACACTCACACTCATACTTTACTCACATTTAGCATATTTAGTTGCATATTAGCTTAAAGCTTCCATTAGTGGCTTCCATGCATCCATTTTAGCTTAGAATTAGCTTAGATTAGCTTAACAATTGCATGTTTATATCAATTTTAGAATAAAATCATGTTAATTTAGCTTGCATCATGTTTTCATCCATTTATCAAAACAATTTCATTGATTCTCTTCAATAGAAACGATTGAAACAAGCTCACTAATCACGAGATTAGGAAAGGGTCATTGTTCCACATCCACATGAAACCAATTCCAAAATGAGATAAGTTTCAAATGGGGTAGAATAGACATTTCAATGTTTTATATTTTGAATGCTCCTTTTCAATAAAAGTTTAGTTTATCTTTACTTTGAATGATCTTGTTTGAGATTGAGGTTTAGTGGCTAAATTATGCTTCGATTCATCATGGATCAAGCGTAATCAAGCCATACTGATAATCCTCGGTTGAAATTCTAGTGCTAGAAGGAGGAAAATCCATCAATTTAATCAATTTCTAGCTCGAATTAAATGTTTGTTTGCTTTTTTGTAGGATACATTGACACCCAAAACAAATACGTCAATGCCTTTGAAGTGCGTCACCATATAGCAACACTATCTTCATTTCAAATAGTGACGGCTATTAAATGCACCTACGTTGATTAAACAAATGACACTAATTTAATATAAGAGGTATTAGAAATTTACAAATGATGATGCTCAATAAAATTGTGACGCTATCATGCTCTCTGTTTTTACTGTAGAGTGACGCCCAAATTCACCAGAGCGACACCCAATTGACAAATTGTGATGCTATCATGTGCAATGATACCCAACTCTTGTAATAATTTTAACAATTATTTTTTTGACATGTGCTTTAATTTTCTCGATTCTTTAGATCTCTAATGCACTTCTAACATTGCTCTGGTTGTTATACTAATAGGGTTTTGTAGGTTGGATGACATGGAGCTAAAGTGAAGAAATCCTTCTTATCTTGAAATTTTATTATTGTAACAAGAATTTGATGCTTTGGGACAATTATAACCCAATTTCTTATGCTTTCTACTTTTTGCTCTAGGACCTCACTAAATTTCAATTGGGTTTAAAAAGAACACTTAAATGGGACTAAAATTGAACAAGACAACATTTCATTTGGTGCATAAAATGAACTCATCACTGCTTTAAGGTGTTAAAATTTATGAGTGTATCTTGTCTTGATTTACAAAATTGTTATTGGATGCATATGCAATTCTCTCATGCCAATCAACGATCTTGAGATTCAGAAACATTCCTTAGCACTCTACAAAATCACCTACATCTTTCATTTCATATTAAAAATGAACCCTTTGCAAGTGTAGGGAAAAGGGCGTGGTGTGTATTCTCTCCTTGTTGTATGAAAACTGGGATGATCGAACTACAAACATACCTCCTTGCTATTGTTTATCTTTAGAGGGCCTGCCTCCCCACTTCGAAAGGAGGGAATGACCCAAGTGGTAATGGGATAAAGCCAAGTCCTTCTGAAGTCCTATTTTTCCTTTCAACCACTCCGTTTTGTTGAGGATTCATGCCAGCTTGAAGACTTCTCACTCTTGTAGGACAAAAAGATCTGTATATGCACCAACTCCAATAATTTAGTGGTAGATTATTATTTTACTTTCAAACTTCTTGTTTTTTTCCAATCTAACAATCCCTACAGACAACATTGGTAGGCTTTGTAATCTTTGGAAAATCTCTCACAACTTGAATTGAACTGATTCTTACTAGATTATCAAAATTGATGTGACACATCCTTTTATGCCATAACCAAATTTCATTAATCTGAGTCATAAAACAATGACCATCAACACCCTTAAGTTGATAAAAATTTCCATTTGTCCTTCTTCCAACAACAATTATAGTTTCAGACCCTTTTCTGATCTCACATCCATTGTTTTGAAACATAAGATTGTATACTTTGCTACACATTTTTCCAACACTCAAAAGGTTATGTCTTAAACCCTTAACATAGTAAACATCATCAGTATTATGCTTTCCATCAAAACTGATTAAACCTATTCTAAAAATCTTAGCACTTGAATCATCGCCAAATCTAACAAGTCCATCATATTTTTCATGTTTAACAAACATACTCTTGTCACCAGTCATGTGATTAGAACATCCACTATCAATGATCCAATAGTTCTTATCCTGTCTACAATACACAATAACTTGGAAAACCATCTTCCAAAGCACCAAACCTCAAACCACCTCAACTGAAGAAAGATACCAACATTATCAACATTCCTTCAGATTCCTAAGACTTGAAACATAATTGTAGAGACAAGTAGAGAAAAGGCATTTCTCCTAGAAACCTCTACAATAAATAGTTCACACACTGGTGAACACAAATTCTTATGCACAATGATCTAGCACACAAAATTATGGATATAACACCTCTAAACATCTTTGATCAACATATTTGAATTGCATAAACAGATCTTCAACCTAGAAGAATATGGAGCAAAAACAGAACACATCCCTGTAACATAGAACACCACTGCAACATACTATTTCCTTTTTTTATTCAAATTTTCTTAAAAGCACTTGGAAACCAAGCACTAGAGACATCCTCATCAGTACATAAGCTTATCAAAGCAACACTAGAGGTTGACACCAGTAGCTTTACTAATGACAACATAATGCAACTAATGACATCACATTTCTATAATCCATATTGATTCTTGCTAGATTATTTTTGTATTTGATTGTGTAATTTTTTTTGCATTGACATTTCGGATAACATTTCATGATCCATCATCAGGATATTGAGAGCTCAAGGAGAAAAATGATAAGTTGTAGAGGAAGAACTCACTAAAAAGATGAAGGAGAGAGATGAGGGGGAGAGAGTTACATGCAAAACAAGAACCAAAGTAGCTCTCTACTGGACCACTTGGACCAATAGATTAATTTAATTAAAAATTACATAAGGAAAATTTTGGTTGAACTTCATTTATTTTCTTTTCCTTATGTTTTCTCCAAAATTTTCCTTGGGAACTTTTTAATTAAATTAATCTATTGGTCCAAGTGGTCCACTATATAGCTTCTTTGGTTCTTTTTTTGTGTGCCACTCTCTCTCTCTCATTTCTCTCCTTCAACTTTTTAGTGAGTTCTTAGTTTTCAACTTATCATTTTTCTCCTTGAGCTCTCAGCTATCCTGATGATAGATCACAAAGTGTGATCCAAAATGTCGATGCAAAAACATTTACACAATTGAATCCAAAAATCATCTAGCAAGAATAATGCAGCTAATCAAAGCATAGACATCACCAACTGCTCATTCTCAATAATCTCCCTTAACCATTACATAATTGACAGCAATGACAACATAGGATTGTTGACATCAATGACAACACCAACTGCTCATACTTGCAACAGTTGCTTCTATTTATTGGATATGCTATCGATTTCCTCTGATTAAATAATCTTTTACCCCTCTTTTTATTAATAAATATTTTATCGAACACAATTTATGGAACAAAACTAATGTAGTGTCCCGTCGTGTGAACCCCAAAGGATAACTAGAACAGATGAAATACCAAACAATTTTTTTTTTGAAAGTAAACATTACATAAGAGCATTAACAATCAACACATGAATGCAATTATACATTTACAAAATCAACTACGTTCCTGGGGTACATGAGAAGACATTACGAAAACCTAAACTAATACCATAACGATAATGAACAAAATTCCAAGATTACATTATAAACCATCCATTCATGACATTACATAAGTGAGAAGTATCCATATATGACACATAATCAAAAGAAAATAAACATAGATACATTACAATAATCAAATCGAATTATAAAAATACATTGATAATGAGAAGTTGTATTGCTTTCAAGATTACATATGGACAATCATGCTTCCCAACACATAGTGGGAATAATACATTGATTGCAACAGAAATATAGAAATAGACATGATATAATTGAACTGTGGTGAAGCTCTAGATCCTCTACAACACGAACACTGCGCTTCGTGAACATTGACTAGGAACCCAATGGGTTGCATAGCACATTCCAACCAACCATGTGGGTTTGAAGACCCACCCCTCGTGCTAGCAATTGACAAGAAAGACCCTCAACCACAACAGCCAAGAGAACAATGACAACAAGACTCAATAAACAAGAGCAACGATAAACACAAGACAACATCCACTTCTAGAGGAACAAAGGCAAAAAGGGGAAACACAACAAATATACATGGTTGCTTAAGGGTAGAGTGTCATCACATGGCTCGACATAGGTTACCCAATGCAGATCTTCATAGGTTACTAGCCCTAGCCCTGGGTTACCCTGGCAACCTCAACTTATCCCCGACCCCCATTCTTACACATGTGGAATCAACTCACCTTTCAAGAAGATAAGGTAGTCAATTTTCCATTTCAGGCCTTCTCCTCTCATCCCAAGCCTAAACAAGCACTTGGGTCATGAGAGAGGCATACATTATCTTTCATTAGTGTGAAATACTACCCACCCCCTAAATATTTATTAGGTTATCACTTGATTACTCTACTTCCTCACGAGTTACCTAGGATACCACTTAGGGTTCTAGCCCCCGCGGGAAGCCACTCTCCCTTACAACAATAGAACTCAAAGTAACAAATGGGGCTAGGCAGCTTGCACAAAAGCTATCAAGCCAAATGAGTAAACACATCAAGTGAGGCATGCACCATCTCACGCTAATAATTCATAGTAAAGAAAACCACTTTCAAGTGCAAGGCTATAACCCACCAAATCCAATCGAACGAAGACCAATAGCTCACGAAGATCCAATACAAAAACCAATTAAAAACAACATTACTTTCCCCTCCTCTGGAAGCCCAAGAAGAATGACTACCCATAAACCCACAAACAAGGGTGAACCAAAACAAACAGGTTCTCAAATTGCAACACATATTCAATGAATGAAGACTCCTCAAATAAGGACTAACACAAGAGGAAGTCTCATCAAAAGGAAACCATCAAAATTATACTACAATCAACTAACACTTCCATGATACAAATTTTAAAAGAACAATATAAATAATCAACCACTCACAACTCAACAATACAACCTGATTAACAATCAACAACCATAAATTTAAACGAAAATGATATTCATTAACCAATCAATTAACCACTAGAACTAAATAGCTTTACCTACGTAATTGGAATACTTACACCTTGATGCAATTATGATACACCAGTATTCAACAATTAAAAGGGATAATCTAATTCGCCTAATTAAACTAATCTTTTGACTATCCATATAACCAACCTTTATACTAAAAAAAAACCACTTGCAAAGTGAGGTTACTACTCAACCATTGGTGAAAATAATCGGTATTTTTTATTTATTTAGTAAGAGATAATCTCAATTTCTTATTTAACAACCTTTAAACACTAATGTCACAATTTCACTATTCACGAATTAATCAATCTCCTCATTGAACTCCTAAGTTTTCTATATCAACTAAAAAAAATTCAATTACTTTTTTCCACCATAAAATAATCATTACTTTTATATTAACCTTCTCAAATAGAGTTCTTTATTTACTTAACATTTTACCCTTTAAATAACAAAAGTCACTCATCAATATAAAGTATGTTTACATATATACATATACAAAACACTATATAATTACTAATTCTATAATGCATATACATATACATATATCCAATTAACTAATTCTCTTTTAGAGTAATTCCTTAAATACTAATGATATATAAAAGAAATGTATTTATTCTTTTCAATATCTCATATAATTACTACCTAATCTTCTAATTTTCAAAGACAGAGTTGTAACTTCACTAAGATGGTAATTTTTTTTTTTATACAAGCATATGTGTTCTTACTAATTTCTCTAAATTAATGATTCCTTAATACCATCATTCTAATATAAATAAATTCTTCTAACGAAACATCAATAGATCACTCAATTAATTACTCTATCATTTCTAACTACAATTACGACAATTTGCAAATGAAATATCTCATCTAATTATTTAAGTCAATTTCATAAACTAACTAAAATACTTACCCTTCTTTTAAATTTATCAATTTTAAATAACCCTTTTCTAAAAATTATTCATATCATACTCATCAAATATATATATTACACAACAAACAAAAGAAATAGAACATACTGAAATTTATATAAATATAAATATACATACATACATAGATACATACATACATACATACATACATATATATATATATATTCTCTAATTTAGAATCTTTATTAATCTTTTACTAACCTTATTACTTTACCAATGTCACTTCAATTATTTACTATCATGAAAATTTAGACCATATTTTAATTTCTTTTTTTCTTTTTATAAGAACATTTTATTTTTTTTATATAATGTATATTTATTTAATTATTTACAAAAATCCTTTTGTTTGTTTCCATATTTAAATATTTATATGAGTAATTATATAGATGGTGAATATTTGACTATATTTACTCATATATACATTTCATTTATTTAGTCTAAGAAGCAATAACATAAATCAATAAAAGAAGTTTTTTTTTTTTTTTAAATAGAAAGAAACAAAATTAAATTATCTTAATTCTATTTTATTTTATTTTTACTTTATCCTTTCAAGGTAATATAATTTTCTTCCCTCAGGAGAAAATAGGAAATACTTCTTATTATTTTATTTTTATTTTTAAAAATGTTCTTTAAAAGATTAAAAGAACATGGAGCTAAGTGTGTCATATTTAAGAAGTGGCCTTCCTTGGAAGAAATGTGGGGCCCTACATGGGAATAAATTTACCCTATAAGTAATAAATTTATTCACGGGTTTCTTTTTTAAAAAAAAAATTAGGTTTTAATTGTGGGATGCACCCCCAAAGAATATTTATTTCACATGATTAGCTTAAATTATAATATATGTCCCATAACAATCTTGTGAATACTTTTACTACACCAAACATTAATTATTAACATTGCTACTAGAATAAACATCACTTCTACTCCTATAATTAAGTAATATAATATTTACTAAGTTGGCATTAGCTACTGGGTAGCAACTCAAATATTACTACAGCTGTTACCAAGATGATTTTTTTTATGAGGATTACCAATAGTATTGTTATATTTTATTTTATTTTTAAGAAGAGAGAATAAATCCTAGATAAAATAATACCAACACAAATTTAATTTCTTCAATTTACTTTGTTGGGTAGACAAATGATATAAAAATAGTAGCAGAAACATTTATTTAATTTATTATTGAAGAGATGTTGTAATGTTAAAATTTAGATGTGCTCATTTTCATTGAATAACATAAATGTGCTCATATAAAACTTAAACATTAACATCTTAGCTGCAATTTTCATTTTAATAAACCTACTCTACAAATCCCATTAAATTAGCCGTAATTTTCATTTTAATTTGCAATGGTGATGGAGAGTTGAATTAATTCCTCTTTCCAACCACTTCTTCCCCAAACTTCTCTCAGCTGAAATATTCTTTAACTTTTTCCCACTTTCACCCAACACAATTAGAGTTGAAAAATTAAAGAAGAATTTCTAAATTTTCTTGATAACCAACAAGACAAGTGACAACTTCTCTAAATTCTTTCCTCCATCGGTCAATTTACTTTTCCCATGGTTTTCCACTTGTTAGGAAAACTTACATTTTAGTTAAATAAGAAATCTAACTCCACTATCAAATTTAATAACTCTTACGGTACCCTTATTTTAATAATTTACCTGTTAAACAATATATATCATACTATTTAATTTAAATAAATCACTACGGTTATGGTAAAAAATTTAATTATATTTTTTTTTTAATTTTATCATTTCAAATGTAATATTTTATTAAATACCTCTCATCAAAAAAATTTAAATTTAAAAATAAATTTTATTAATAAGTGGATTATTAATCCATTATATATTTAATTTAAAATAACCATTATTTATTAATGTAAATTTATGTTTTTATTTATATATTCATTTTTAATAAAATAATAGTATAACTATCAAATCATTATAACCTTAATAATTAATTACTAAAATTCTCTTACTAATTTAATAATTTAATTAAATCAACAATACGACTAACGACAATGAATCACAATCATGTCAAATAATTGAAATGTGTTAATTGACCCAACTTACTCACCAGTCACGAAGAGCCAAAAGTGGAGGGACACTACAACTAATATTACTAGTCTCAAAATATAAATTGCTATCATATTATAAAGACTAATAATAGAATTCAAAACTTCTATAAACCAATTCAATGTAAAAAATATCATAACTATTATCATCATTCAACTTAAATTATAAAAGTACAAGAGTATACTATAAAAATACAAGCATGTATATTGGCAATGCAATTTATTGACTTGGAAAAAGCAACCAAGAAACATATTCAAACCAATAAGCATTGGCAAGGAAAAATTATTTAAGCTCTAATTAATACAAAGAATGTCCAGGAATGGAGGAAGAAGCAACCAAGAAGCAAGTTGAAACCAATAAGCCTGTTTTCTTTTTAATATAATAAGCCTTTTTGGAATATATGCAACCTTGGGAAAATATTTTTGGTTAGTTTGTTGACTTTTTAAGCCCACGGTCAAATGAGTATATGGATAATCTTGTCTTGTTTTTCAAATTAATTTAAAATTATATGATTATTGTGTAAACAGTTAAACTACTTTTCCTAATAAATATTAATAATAAGCATGTATTAGACTGATTTCCCTCTGCAACACACTCTACAAGATCATGACAAAGGCTATGGCTAACAGGCTAAAATTAATTCTGCCATCAATAATAGCTAACGAGCAATTGGGCTTTGTCCCAGGAAGGGCTATAATGGATGGCGTAATAATTGTCCAAGAAGCAATCCATTCATTACAACAGAATAAATAGGCTGGGATGATCATTAAACTCGACATTAGGAAGGCTTATGACACGGTGGATTGGAGATTCTTAATGAATGTTTTGGAAGCTTTTGGATTTTCCAAGAGATGGATTAATTGGGTCTACAGTTGTATTTCCTCCCCTAGATTAATGGATCACCTAAAGGCTTCTTTGAGGTGTCCAAGGGCTTAAGGCAAGGGGACCCTATATCCCCCTTCCTATATATCTTGATGGCAGAGGCTCTGGGCAGAGCAATCTCTCAAGGCATATCTTCATCCCAGTTAGAAGGCGTTCAAGTGACAAGCGGTGTCCAGGTTGTGTCTCATCAGTAGTTTGCTGATGACACCTCCCTATTGGGGACAATGAAGAGAAAGGAAGCTATTTGTTTTCATTCAATACTCAGTCAATATGCCAAAGCTTCCAGCCAAGAAGTCAATAAAAGAAAATATGAAGTTTTATTTCTAAATACAGCCCCCCAGAAGGAACATGAGATATTGAGGGTTTTGGGTTTCAAAAAAGGTGAACTCCCATTTACATATTTAGGTATCCCTCTTGCAAAAGGGATAAGATCAACCAGATTCTGGGATCCTCTCAACCTCAAGACAAGCTCTAAGGTGCATTCCTAGAAAGCTAGATGGCTTACCTAGGTAGGTCTGTCATGCCCACATTTTACACACTAAACAACCTAACAAATGTGCAATGAATTTACTAAATTTGTAGATTTTTTTTTCTTTTTTTTTTTACTTAAAAGACAAAACAATACAATTCACCACTTATAGTTATAGTCAATGATTATACTAGTTAAAAGGTAGAAATGATTCACTATTTTTAGTGATAGAGTCTACTTACTTTGGGTTGACTTAACATACCTCTTACATTCCATCATGTCAAAATTTCCTTGCTCCCAATACCTGCACCTTAAGGTCTACATGTCTTGGCACACATATAAGATCAATGGTAGTTAGCACAAGATCATCAAGATAATCTATATAAATCAAACGGTAGATTACCATATCAGGAGAAAATGAAAAATCCCAACAAGACTCTGAAGAACAATCCTAGGGGCCCGACCTAATGCCTCGGGGGCTGTAATGCAGGTACTAGGAAAGCATCTAATATAATGAAGATTATTCAGGATTCACTCGACCTAAATATATCCTTTCAATTATTAAAGGATGGCCACTAAGCTAGAGACTCATGTCACGTTAGTTAATACATGTATTGATAAGATGAGATGCATTATCATTTTAACACCCATTGCATGATCATTTGTCCTAATGGTTGGATGGATGTTGTAAAATGATGTATGTCTTTTCATTTTGGGCACAACAATTTTAGCCCTCTACAAGCTTCTATTTCCCATTTGTACTTCCTAATTAGCATTGCAAGGGTTTTCAAGTGGTGTTCTACATTCCACAGGATCGACATTTGGCAATTCACTACACAGATAATGGAGTATAGGTTGTGGAACTTCAAATTTCCTATGACAGTTCAAGGGTGGGAACAATCATTCATAGGGTACCTCTCTCACACGAATTTGGAGATAATATTCAACCCAAACTTCCCTAGCATTGAGGAATGCATGCAAATAATTATGGGTGTTGAGGCAATTAGCACAAATGCTAGGTGTTTTTTATTTCCATCCTAGGTACTTGCCATTTTTCTGTCAAACATTTTGGATCTTCTACAGTCATTTGTATCAGTTGAACATATGGAAAATAAATTGTTAAAGCCCATTTCCTTGTTGAGAATGCTTTGCTTAAAGGGGTTCAAGATTATGATTTATTCAAGGGAAAAGGGTATATTGGAGGTATTTTCCCAAGGAAATACCTAAAGCAATGAAGGTATTTTGTACTAATTTATGATGCCATGAAAATATCGTTTGAATGCAAGAATTAAAGGATTCTACTGAGGACTCTATAGTAGAATGCGAATGACATCTTTTTGGAAATGGATGCAAAATTTAAAGAGATTTTTTTTGCAATAAAATTCCTACTCAATCATGCAAACCAGTTGAATGATCAAGCTATTCCACCACTTGCACCACCTCTTCTGCCTCTGGTTCAAGTGGACATAACTTCGTTGGAGCACGAGGGTGAAAACTCTGTGGGTTTTCCGTTGATGGAGGAGTAAGGTTGTTGTTTAAATCAAAGTTGTTGTTTTTTTGTTTGTATCTCCAATTTATCAACCATGGTGGCTAGTTTCACTTCTCTTTTTGATATGTAATTGTGTCCTCATGCTTGTATTGTTAATCACCTGAAGGTCATTTAAGTTAGGTATACTCAAAATCTTCAGTCTGGAACTGGAATACCAATTATTTTTGTAATTATTTTGCAAATTTATATATTTTATAATATAATATTGTAGACACTTAAAATTGTCCTAATTGATATTGCACATTTTAATTTGATTACTAACACCATTTTCGTCCTGAATTCGCCTCTTTTTGACTGTTTAATTAAATAATCTTCATTATTTAACTAAATTTATCATTTTCTCCTATTAATCAAATAATTAAGGTTATTTGGCTAATTCATCCCCTTTCATGCCAATTCTCATCTTATTTAATTAGGTATTGCAAATTATTTAATTAAATTTCTTATTCCTTCTCATTTAATTAAATTATCTTAATTATTTAGTTAAATGTCATTAACCCCCCTTTTATTAAATAAGTTAATTATTTAATGGAATTCCTAATTTGATCCATCTTCCACAATCAGGGAATTTCTTAAATCATTAAATTAGCTAATTTCCCTCACCCTCACACTTGCAAGGGAATATTCCCTTGGAATATTCCTCCATTTACACTCCATTCAAAATGGGAATATCTTCTAACAACTTCCTAATTTTTAGGAAGTGTGGTTCTTCAAATCAATGAGAGCCATTGATTAAAATCCTTAATCCTTGTCAACTTGCATTCTCATCCATTGATGGGAATCCTTGATCCATGCCATCTCCTCTCATTGTTTGTCATCCATTGATTTATCAAATCAATCTTGACCATTGATTCAACAATTTATCCTATAAATAGTCCTCATTTCTATGAGAAAATGATCCACTTTCATTTAGAGTAACTAGACTATAATATCATTTCAGCATTTAGCATCTATTTTAGCTTAGGTTTCATCCATTTTCATCAATCTTCATCAATGGAATCCATTTGAAAGCTTGTTTCAACTAAGAGGTTGGGAAAGGGCTAACATTCTACATCAATGCAACACCAATCCCCCAATGGGATGAGGTTTGAGGTATTAGATTAGTTTGCATTATGCATTTCTTGTTTGTTTATGTTTAATGACTTCTTTGTTTGATGTTTTCAAGAATTTCATTGGGAGCTTGACTTAAATGGTTAAATCTTTGTTTATTTCATGTGGATCTAGTAGGTTTAGCTTAGGTTATGATCATGCTCACAAATATATATAGGCTAATGCCTTTTGCTAAAAAAAAATAATAATTTAATTGATAAAAAGTTCAAAAATTAAGGTTAAGGGGCCTCCACTATTTAATTTTAGATTTCATTTTTTCCCTTATTTTTTTAATTTAGTTAACTTGAAGTATTAATGCATGGAAGAAGAATTATTTTTATAAATACTTTTTCATAAATTTTTCAAGTTGGTGTACTAAAAAGGTAATAGTTTTGATGGGCCTCCACTTTATAGCTTAATTTTTTACCATTAATAGAGGCACACCATAACATGTAAGAACATATTCATACAAAAATGTGGCCACCTTGCTATCTCTTGTATGATGTAAGGATTTAACTTCAATCCACTTTTTTAAATAATCTATATATACTAATAATATTCCTTCTAGTTGGAAGGAGGATCTATTGGTCCAATAAAGTTGATGCCCAATTTATTAAAAGGTTCCAACACTAGTTGTGGATATAGGAGAATATCATCACTCCCAATTACATGGACCATTCACTAACATCAATCATATCTCCTTGTATACTAGATTGCATCCTTGTGTAATGTTGGATAATAATGGACAATTATTAAAACCTTAAGTACCACTCTTTTGCAATAAAGTTCCCTCCACAAGGATCATCGTGGTAGGTGCTTAAATATCAAAAAATCCATCTTCATAGATATACTTGTGCATCATATTATTAAAATCTTGTATAAAATAGATAACTAGCTATCCATGAATATGGGAGATCTTTCTCCACCAAATTGTTTCTTTCCATTGGTGATATATGTGTAGGCATTCTTTTTACAACTAAATAGTTTTTTTATGTCTACATACTAGGGGGTCTACACAATCAATACAAACAAGTTATAATTTGGGAAATAGTCATCAATTACTAGGCCATATACAACAAAGGTGAGTCTAGAAATAAATTTAACAACCATATTTGTCTTTTTAGGCATGTCCATGATGGTTTTGTCAAATCATTGTAGCAATGATAACCATCTTACCAACTAACCACTAACCACTTCTTTATTCATTAAATGATTAATAGCTTCATGGTCGATATGGAAAAATACTAGGTAACCTATAATGCAATGTTGAAGCTTATTCATAGCATAGATTAATGCTAACATCTCTTTCTAAGTGATAATTTAATCAAGATCTATTTCTTGGAGATTATTTTTTATATAATAAATGGCATAGTCCAATGTGTCTTCTTTTTGCCCCAACACAACCCTTATAGAAAAATCAAAGGAATTTATTTGTATAAATATGGAAAGGGATGGTCCAACTTCGTCCTCTTAACACAAATGTCATTATTAGGGAGTTATTAGGAGCCTAAAATGACTCTAGGAAGGTTGTTTTCTAGTAAAATTCAATATCCTTAGAAAGTAGGACAAATAGGGGAGTTGATATTTTGCTATTTTTTCGATAAACCTTCTATAATTCCCTACATAGCCAAGAATAATCGTTACATAGTTTTTTTTTTATGGGAGAGGTATATTTGTGTTAATTTCAATTTTTTTGGGATCTACCCAAATTCCCTTTTCAACACAAAGTGACCTAAAGATATACCCCCCTCCATCATCATATAAAATTTCTCATTTATGATGGATAGGATATGATATTGAAATATCTTCAACAACTTTTCAATTTTTAACAATGCCTATTCATATGTATTGATATAAGCTATGAAGTCATCAAAATAGACTTCCATACACTCATGATCAAGATTAGAGAAGATTCCTAGGACAATCCTCTAAAAGATTGTAGGGTCATTACATAACCCAAATGGGAGAACCAAATATGCATACATACACCAATGGCAAGTAAAAGTAATTTTGTCTTCATCCTCAGATGCTATCCTAGTTTTATTTAGCCACTAAAACCATATGGGAAAGAAAATTATTTCTTACCTATCAAGGATTAAAGGGCTTGATCAATGAAAGGAAGAGGGAAATAGTAATTTCTTGTAGTTGAATGTAGTTCTCTATAGTCAACACATACACACCACTTTCCCCCTTTCTTAGGTACAATCACCAAGGGAGTGACCACTAATTGTATGATTGGGATAAATGAGCCCAACATCCAAGATTTTTTGTAATTTGTTCTTCACTATTTCTTCTAGATAGTTGGATTCATCGTTAATTGAGGTTTCCTAATGGGCCTACAACCCTCCTTGTTGTATATTTAGTGTGTATAAAGGATAGGGTCAATTCCATTCAAGTCATGATAATCCCATGTGAAGGATATTATATGAGCCTATAGTATAGTAGTTAACTTAGATTTTTGTTGTGTGGTTAATTGATTATTAATTTTGAGTGACTTTCTTGGAAAAAATTTACCAATGGCATCATGGAATAAGCATATAAACATGACACATTAAGGATACAACTATGTGGTTGTAACTAGTGGAATATATGGGTTGTAGAGGCATAATCTAGTGAATGTTCTACAAGGAAGATATTGTGCAATGGAAAAGATATGCATACTAAGCAAGAGTTCTATTGTGGGTCTATCTTATACTTATTCTGTATGATATTAGAGCAGATTGTATTCTCATCTTTAGTTTCAATCAATGGGATTTTTTATTTATCATTAATATTTATAGGATTTATTCATCATTATCCTCAAGATATGGCCAAATAGGTTGGTTTGATTCAGCAAAGGGTTATGTCGATGAATAGAGAACCAATTTATTGGTTACATTTCTATTAGAGATAATCATCTTTTCTAACCTACAACCAATGAAATAATTAGTTGTTTCTAACTATGGCCACCCTAATATGAGTGCATACCCCCCTAGGTTAGCATTTGGTTGTAAGACCTTCAAGCCTGTAGTATTTTTTGACCTATTTTCCAATTGCGCCACTATGGGTGTAGATTGTAAGTCAACAAGTTGAAAATTTTTAATGGTTCCATGGTCATAAAGTTTATGTAAGAACCTAAATAAATTAAATTATTTCTTTTAAGAGTTCCATTGATATTCACATCTACAACTAGGCTACCAAGGTCTATGTATTTTAGGACACTTAGATTTCCCAACATAATATTTGCAAGTTTTACAATCACTTGAATAGTTTGTAGGTCCTTGCGCTTCCTTCCTAGTTTCTTTAAAGATGGATTCTTAATAGTTTTAATGTGAATGTGCACATATTTAATTTCCTAAAAGAAGCATATTTTAACACAATTCTTTTTAATTGTCCAAATAAATCAAACTTGGCCTCATATCCATATTTTTTTGTATTCAATCTCTCAAAAAATGGATGTTCATTGGTCATGAATTTTACTCATGATGGAACTCTCTTAGGATACTCATCCTAATTATTTAGATATGGATTAGAATTTCTACATGGTTCCTCATATAGGAGTTCCATAATGAGTGGAGAGGTTGGTATAGGGAGCACCTTTCCTAGATAGAGTGATACATCACTCACCTTGACTGCATAAGTTGGGTAATGAAAAGTTTCATTAGCATTAGCTCATTGAACATGTTTATTGTTAGGTTTTGGTGTAGGTTGGGTAGGAAATTTAGTTTATCATTGTGGGGTAAGAGCATATAATAGTATTTGGCATAATATATGTTTGCTAAGACAAGGTATTTTGTGGTTTTAAGTAGCCAATGTCTGAATTTTGCTAAGGTTGGTTTCCCTTCCATTGCTATTTCCATGCATTTTATGGTGACTTCCATTGTTGGCTATGGGATAGAGGTTGATATGGTTATTGTGGCCACATTCCTTGTTTTTTCCATTCATATGGTGACATATTTGACCAAGGATGAGGGGGTATATTATTCCAAGGTATATTATACCAATTAGGAGTGTTTGAAAGGGAACTTAAAAATTAAGCATTATAAGATAAAGGGTCCTGAGGAGTACCTTGTCTTTGTTGTCATGGTTTGTGTTGTACCAAGTAAAATACCTAGTCATCCTCATCTTATAAATTTTTAAACTCTGACCTCTTCTGCTTATCTTTAATAATACTTACCACCCTTTTTCATTTTTAGTCCAATTTCTTGTGATGATAATGAGGGCATAATTCAACAAATGGTGTGTCTGATTCTTCTTATTTCTTCTTTTCATGCAATGTAACCAACTATATTTCCATATGATTAATAATATCTTGCTTCATATCTCTTAGAACATTATTGAGCTTCACCTTGAAGACATTGGTAATTTCTTTTGTTGTAGACATTGATGATCTATGACTACATGATTTATTCATGGTTGAGGGTGAGTAGTTTTTGTATATCTAAAAAACTTAATTGAATGGTACTTGAGAGATGTCATCACCTAAATTTAGGCCTAAGGAATCCATGAATTCTTTATTGACTCCTCTCAAACATATGATTTTTATGGAGTCTAGGGTAGTATATTCTCTTGATATTTTTGTAGGAAAAAAAGAATATTTCCACATAATCCTCAGGGGGTTCATCCTCCTTAAACATCATGCTAAAAATATCATCTCCTCACACATCTCTTCATTTGTAATAACTTGTTTTTTTTTAGGAATTTTTCTTTCATGGTTTTCTAGTTAGGTACTGCATCCCTCCCTAGTCATATGAACCACCTCAATGTAGCATCCTTGAGTGTTGCTAGGAACAATTTTGGGTGATTTGTATAATTTGTATAATCATAGCTTCTATAGAGGATGTAAAACTCAAATAGAAATGTATGTGGGTCCTTTGTGACGAGACCATGGAAGTTAGAGAGATTAGGAGGAATATTCCTCACAATTGTGTTTCCCACCTAATTTGAGATGGGAAATTAGATGGTGGAAGTTTTCACAGGTGGTTCTAATCTTGCATTCCTCATTATGGAATTATGGTTTTGACTAAAAGTGA
>VDFB02128073.1:0-31471 GCA_007258455.2 Sequoia sempervirens
AAAACAGTAAAGAGAAAAAATCGTCCTCTAGTGAAAACCACTTCGGTGGCACTTTGGGCAAGTACCTTGGTGAAAACCTGGTAAACAGGCACCTTGTGTAAATAAGCACTCTCCATCCATCTTGGTCTCCGTGACTTGCTTTGCATCATTCATTCACTCATCGCATATCATCACATTTCACCCTTCCATCCGCATCTGCACCATAGCTTGGTCTTTCATTTGTGTCATGATTCCTCCTAGAGCTACTCGGCCCACTTAAAAGGTCAGTTTGTCCTGCCTATATCGGAGTAGTCTATCGCTTCACGCTGGGGGCACGTTCTCATCGGATCGGATTCATGTATGATCCAAAACATCAGAAAATCAAAAAATCCAAAAACATTCAAAACATATCAAAAATCCAAAAACAAGTCAAAAAGTTAGTCAAAAAGTCAAAAATGGAGTCGTCTTGTCGAACTACGTCGTCTCTGAGCTTGAACGTAGGCAAGGTTGATCTTTGATTATCCCCCGAGACATTTAGGTCAGTCCTATAGGAGTCTGTCATAATAAAACTGACATTTCATCATGTATATCTTCATTTGTAAATCGGTCGAGTTGTCAGTCGAACTACGTGGTCTCTGCGTGTATAACGTAGGCAAGGCTAATCTGTGGATCAGCCCCCGAGGCCCCTAGGATAGGTCTTTAGGTTAGTATCTTGGTCAAAAATCTCAGAAAATCTCAAAACATTGGAAAATTGAAAATCAAAACATTTGAAAATCTCAAAAATACCAAAAACAGCCTCAAAACATTGCAAAACTCCAAAAACATCCAAATATTTGAAAAAAAAATCCATCCGCCTCAGCTCGCTTACATTCGCAATAATCAATCATCCATAATAAAGCATCATCACCCTCAACCTTTGATAAAACAGTCGGAAACAAGTCTAGCAGTCAAAGGTGAAAACCTAAACTATCAAA
Organism: Sequoia sempervirens; assembly: GCA_007258455.2. NCBI lineage: Eukaryota > Viridiplantae > Streptophyta > Pinopsida > Cupressales > Cupressaceae > Sequoia > Sequoia sempervirens. The sequence continues at coordinate 954 of VDFB02128073.1, forward strand.
ATCTCAAGTATAGGTTAGTCAGCAAGCAAGTTGGTCAACTCTTTTCTTATCAATGGCATATAAATCATAAATCAATTTCATCATTGTTTGATAAAAGCTTGTCCTAGGATCCGTTCTGACAATGGGCACTTTTATCAAACCAACCACATTGGGTAAACAAAACGACGTGTCATTAACATGTCCTAGGATCCGTTTCGACAATGGACATTATCTTTTGGCAATAAGTTTTGGCCCCCATCTTTCGAAACATCATTTCTCTTGGCTAACGGTACGAAGAACATTAGTTTGTTTGCTCACTTACTTTATCTTGTTTGATTTATCTCATTGTGCTCATTCCAAGGACCTCTCGATGATGTCCAAACGAAGGATTTAGAGAGATAGGAATGGGGCAACGATCATTATCTTTTGTCTGATGTGCTTGTTGGATATCTTTGTAATATAACCTTGGTCATGCGTGCTTTTGTTTAGTCTATAGCAAGGGTGTTTTAAGTTTCTTGTTGACCACATAGAAAGGCTCGCCTTCCTATGTTTTGGTCCGAGATATTTGAAATATCTGAACTATTTTCTAGACAGGGTTCCGTATGTCAGGTGTGAACAAGAATACTCCTATCCGATTTGTCAAGTCAAAGTCCATCACACTAGGTACAACGCCATCCTGGTTCTCGATACCTTGATGCATCGTACTGCGTGTATTATCAAACATAAGGAAATCCGCCCTTTGAAAATCCCAACTCCACGGCAAGTAGTCATCACCATTTGCATGATCATCTCATTCTTTCATTCTTCTATCACATTCTTCTATCTTTACTAACATTTCTATCCCAGTTGGTACATGAAGCTACCCACAACTAATGAATGTCCATTCATCTACATCAACCACTCCTCTCGCATTTTATCGCGATTTTGATTGGCAATTGGCATTCCCATTCAACATCTCGAGGGGGCAATATACCAGTGCAATTCTTCTCACTGGGGCAATAGTGGGGCATCCAAAAAATCAAAAAAAAAAATTATTTTGATCATGACAAGATCATTCTTTGAATCAATGCAACAAGTACATTGCTTCAAAGAGGGGAAAAATGTAGACACGCAAAATGTACAAGTTGACATTGCGCATCTAACTCTGATCTACTAACATCGTTTCTTCCTAAATCATCCCTCGGTCTAACTGTTTAATCAAATTCCCTTATCTGATTAAATTCATCAATTTTCGTCTCTTAATTAAATAAATTATTTTTGTCTAATTAAGTCACTTTCCCTTGTTAATTAAATCAATTCATTTGATCTAATTATCCCTATTTTAATTAAATAATTAATTTTATTTAATTAAATCTCTAAAGTCTATCTATTAAATTGAATAAATTAAAATCTTATTTAATTTAATCTTACTTCAATCTCTTTAATTAAATAATCAAAACATGTTTATTTAATTAAACTCATTAAATCATTTCCTCTCTTGTTTGATTTAAATTAATCCAAAAATCTAAGTCAAAATAAGTCAACTTACCTAATCATCATTAAACTAACATAATCATCATTTATTTAATCTAACCATGATTAAATACTAATCTCACCCACTTGCATTCTCTAGATATCTCCACTTGCACAAATAAATCAATTTATTGATTTATTAAATCTTCATTTTCCCTCAACAAAGCATCTTTTGGAGGAATATTCTTCTATTTCAAATTCAAAATTTGAATGACATGTCATTTACTCTCTCTTACAAGTCCTTCCAACAAGACATTTACTTCTTCTTACATGTCCTTGCCTTGAGCCAAGTGGCATTCAATGCAATTTTCTTTCCCCCTCTTACATGTCTTTTCTCAAAATTCAAATTCAAAAATGCATTTATTGGCACATTTGTCAAAACTTGCTCATTCCTCATCCAATCACATTTGGACAACTGGCATTTTTCCATTGGCCAAATCTTTGTCCCACATTGCTCTATTTTGGCTTTGTTTCCATTTCAACATTCTATAAATAGAATGCTTCACCATGCATTTCATCATCCACATCTCAAGCAAAGTTACCATGCTAAAATACTTAGCAATTCTCATTCATCTCATTGAATCATAGCTAGGTTTTTTGCAGATTTTAGCTTGGAGCATACATTCAAGGTCTTCATCAAGTGGATCAATCATCTTCAATCAACATTTTCATTCAAGGAGTTGGGAAAGGGAAAATCTCCACACACCTATTTGCACCAACTCCCTCAAGAGATCAAGAGTTTGCTTGCATTAGATAGGATTTAATTGTTTCATTTGTGTTCTTCATTTTCAGTTCTTATCTTTTGCAAATTTCAAATGGATTTCTTGAGGAATCATTGGTTTCTAATCTTGTGTTTGATCTAATTGTTTGCATGTTTATTGTGTTTGTGCAAGGTCTAGATTCAAATGGTTCACTACATATAGGATATGATTTTGTGGTAGCAGGCTCATGCAATGGAGACAAAGATGGAGCAATAGAATCTTGAATGTCAAGAGGATCATGGGATGGAATGGATGGGGGACTATGATCTTGTGGTAGACTAGATGGGATGGTAGGATCTTGATCTGGAGGAGGGATAATATGTTGGCATGCTTTGGATCGGGCTCTTGGCATGACTCATCGTGTGCAGGAGGCATGATAATGGAGTCATGGGGGGACTCTTCAAGTGGGGAAGATGGAAGGATGGAGGATTCAAAATATTCCTAGGAATGGATACTAGGAGTGGAAAGGGAAATTGGTTGGATTTGGAGGCATCATCAATGGAGTTCAATGGCTCAGTGGGGGGTGGGTGTTCAATGGATTTGGTAGATGTGATGGTAGGAGATGGGGACTTCGGTGGATTGAGGAGGGATGTGATGGTATCATCAATGATAGGTGTTGGATGGAGAAAGGGTCTAAGTCACCTAGCGACCATGGATGATGGGTTGGGATGGCATGGTTCCATGGCTGCAATGTGTGGAGTGGAGATGTCTCCTTTTTATAAGTCCTTGGAAACTTGAATACGCTAAGTGAGATGGTGAGAATTGGGAGTGGATGAAGGTTTATGGATTAGTAAGGGATTAGGACTAGGGATTGGTGGGCTAGGATTAGATAGGGAATGGGATTGGATGCAGGACTAGGAATAGATGGGGGATTAGGTGAAGGGTTAAGATAGGGGTATTGGCATGGTGAATTAGGACACAAGGAGGTGGGTGGTGGATTGTAGTAAGGGTATGGGGATGGTGGATGAGGATGGGAAGATTGAGGTGGCGGATTAATATAGGGAGATGTGGATGTTGGATTAGGGTAAGTTGGTGGGTGTGTTTGACTAGGATAGGAAGATGTGAATGTAGGATTAGGGTGAGAAGATTGGTATGGGAGATTGGGGTAGTGGGTATATGCAGATGAAGGGTTGAGATGGGAGGATGTGGACGAGGGATTAGGATGAGGGTATTGTGATGGCAGACTAGGATAAGAGGATGCAGATGTTGGATAAGAGGACGATGCAGATGAAGGATATGATGGATATGATGGATATCCCTTGTCAAAGGTAGCATAAGGAGTGTGATTAGGCATAGATGAAGACATGATGGGATAACTCGACGGGGTGATTGGATTTTGGAATGTGGGTGGAGAAAACTTACTAGCAATGATAGTGTCAAGGGGATCTATGTCACATTCTTCTTGATCAACAAGGCTTTCGTTATGATCGTCGACGTAATTAGGGTTTCCCTTGACCACTATTGATGGAGGATAAGAATTCATGATGATGAAAGGATAAAGATGATGGATAAAGATTTTGGATGGAAATGGACTAAAGCCCGAATCAAGATTTAGGACAAGCTCAAATCGAGATTGGATTAAAGCTCAGATTAGGATGATTGGATGATATGATGGTATTGATTTTGATGATTGGATTTGATTATCAAAGGATGATTACGACACCGAATCTGCTTCGAGATGGAAGTAGATTGATTGGGTCAAAGGCGATTGGATAGGGATGCGATTGGATTGGATTGGATTGGATTGGATTGGATAAGATCGACTGATGAAAGAGGCTACAAATCCTGTTCAGAGATTATCTTAGATGACTTAGGATACTGATTAATCAGATTAAAGGATGAATGGATGATTGCGGCACCAAATCCCCTTTGAGATGGATGACAATCCTAAGAGGATGTTAATGATGACAATTAGATCAGATACTTAGGTCAATTTGGATAATAACTTGAGATGAAGTTTAGGGGATTTGGATGATTTGATTGGAGGAACGAACTCAAAATGAGCGAACGGTTGATCAGGATGGATGAACGACTACTTAGAACGAGTAAACGAATGATCAGAACGATAGAGCAAGGGTTCAAAATGATGAAAGGATGTGTGAAATGGATGAACGTTTATTCGGAACAAGTAAATGGATTATCGGAATGACAGAACGAGAGTTCAGAATGATGAAAAGATGTGTGAAAAGTATGAATGTTTACTCAGAACGAGTAAACGGATCATTGAAATGACAGAACGAGAGTTCAGAATGATTAACGGATATGTGAAATGGGTGAGAGTTTACTCAGAACGAGTAAATGGAGAGAATGGTAGGGTATACCCCCCTCGAGGAGGCAAATGGTGAAGAAAAAGGTGCCCCGGACAACTTCTCAAAAGTATGAAGTGGTATATGTCATCGGAAAGAGCACAAAAAAATGAGAAGAATTGCCTTTGAACAGAGTCAATCGGATAAACGGTGTGGGAATGGCGGCCCTGGGAAGAAAGAGCAGAAGGTCAAATCCGCCACTCTATAAGGACAGGCCCACCACTGCACTAGGACAGGTCCGCCACAGCACAGGGACAGGTCCGCCACTGCACTAGGACAGGTCCGCCACAGCACAAGGACAGGTCCGCCATAGCACAAGGATAAGTCCGCCACTACACTAGGACATGTCCGCCACAGCACAGGGACAGGTCCGCCACTGCACTAGGATAGGTCTGCCACAGCACAGGGACAGGTCCGCCACTGCACTAGGACGGGTCTGCCACAGCACAGGGACAGGTCCGCCACAACACAGGGACAGGTCCGCCACTGCACTAGGACAGGTCCGCCACAACACAGGGACAGGTCCGCCAAAGGATAAGTTTAAGTTGGATTTTTTGATGGATGGGTAAGGAAAAGGACCGAAAATATAGCAAACACTGATAAACAGATTTGGCTAGAGTGAAAATGACTGGTTTTGCATGAAAAAGAAAATTCAGGCAGCATAACCCTAAGATTTAGTAGAAGTGGGTATGGCCAACAAAGTCTTCTACTCTAGGATGAACATGGTTGCTAGGGAGTCCTTGATATACACCCAGTACATGAGGCCCAAACTGTGAACACCAACCCGTTACAAGCATGAGTCGGGAATCTTAGCGAGATACTAAAGGCTTGGACCAACTCTTCACTTCATCTCGATGCTTCACCAATTACAACGTGGTTGGATTGAGGTACAACTTTTGCTCTCCCCCCTTTATATACCCCACCGGTATGCGTGGTTGGAATCGTCCCTTGGGGTGATGAAATCCCCAAGTAGGTCCCACTAAGAAAGTGAAAAAGGGTGACTCAAAAGGACTTGGAAAGCTACGATTTCTCATCACCCAGGATCGCCAAATGGCGCAAGGGGATTGGATACATCAAATAGCCTTCCCAAACATGCCAAACAAGGTTTATTGACCCCCTTTAATTAAACTATGTACCTATTCTACCAAAAGACAATCGAAAAAAACTTGAAATTTTTACCTTCTGGAGGACAGGTCTACCACTCTGCAGGGACAGGTCCGCCACTCTGTCAGGACAAGTCCGCCACTGCAGGAAAGGTCCGCCACAGTAGGATAGGTCCGCCACTAGAAGATAGATCTGCCACCCTGTCAGGACAGGTCCACCACTACAGGACAGGTCCGCCACTGCAGGATAGGTCTGCCACAGCAGGACAGATCTGCCACTCTATTAGGATAGGTCCGCCACTGCAGGACAGGTCCGCTACAGCAGGACAAATCTGCCACTCTGTTAGGATAGGTCCGCCACTGCAGGATAGATCCGCCACTCTGTCAGGACAAGTCTGCCACTCTGCAACTTGGACCTTGAAAAATGCAAAAAGCAACAAACGTGAAAGAAATAGATCCATTTGTGGGTCCCACCGGGCGTGCCAGAAATGTGATAGGTTGAATGTGAGCATTAGAAAAAGAGCAGCAAGTAAAAGAGTGCAAATAAACACTAAAACAACCTACACCTCAAGATTAGCCTAAGTTGGAAACAAAACAAGATAAAAGCAACAAAATGGAACTCTATACCTTGCATCGAATCGATCCTTTAGTTGGCCCTTTGATCTTTGATGTGTATGCTCCTTGGATGGCACAAGATGCAAGCTAAATGATGTTGTGAGGATGAGTGCAAGTGGATGAAAACAAGAAAATGGCTAAGTATAAGATGAGAAACAAAATTGCAAGAGTTTGGCTAGCACAAATGATCTCCCCAAAATGAGAGAAAAGAGGGGGTATTTATAGGATTTTTGAGAATTCCTAGAGGAGATGGACGGTTGAGATTGATCCACCAAATATCAAGATGTAGGGCTAAGGTGAGTTGAGAACTCACAAGCCCTCACATCTTGACATGTGGCATGTGATGTAGCCCTAAAAGGTGAAGTGGACATGAGGTGGGAGGATAGGACATGACATGGAGGGGGTACAAAGTACCTTGGGATTGGACAAGATCTCCTCATAAAGGAGGTCCTTGTCCCCATGTGGGTGAGAGGACATGTGAGGAATTAAAAATTCCTTAAATATTTCATGGGGAGATGGGAAAGAATAAAGAATAAGTGAAGGACATGTGGGGAGAAGTGAAGCAATTAAAAATTCCTTTTGGGTGCCTTGGGGGATTAAAAGGTGAATTAAAAATTCACATGGGGAAGTGGAGTGCCTTGTCCAAGAGGAGAGAGCCTTTAATAGGGTTGACTAAGGACACATGTCATAAAGGACATGGGGGAGAGAAAAGGAATTTAATATTCCTTGGAAGGATAAAAGGAATTAAAAATTCCTTGAGAGGTTGATTAGGCTAGTTAGTGAGGGATTAGAGGATGGTTAGGTGGCCTAATGACTCATTAGAAGCAAGTGGTAGATTATGGAGGATGTGACCCTAATGATGATTAAGGGTGTGCACATGCTAACCCTAGTTAATTAGAAGAAGATGAAGTAATTAAGATGGATTAGGGACCAACTTGCAAAAGTTGGAGGATGTGACCATGAGAGAGAAAAAGGGAATTAAAAAAGAATTTTTAATTTAAAAGGGGGATATGACTAAATTAAATAAAAGGGTATATTTATTTAATTTAGAGGAGGAAGAGGGGTAGAGTATTAAATTAAATACTTTAGGATCCTTATGCAAGATGCAGGGTATTAATTAAACAACTGGTTTAATTAATATTGACAGAGGGGATGAGCGATCGGATGAATAAGGAGATGCATTTGATCATATGGAAGTGATCAAATTGGATGTCTACACTATTATTACCTAAGGTGTGAGTCTTTTATTCTATGATTTTTCCTCTCTTGGTGGTGATGTCATGTGTGATATTCCCTAAGGTGTGACCTTTCATGTACTGAGAAATGCCCCTTTGTTGTTTTTGTAAATCACCTTTTGTGGCGGTGTTGTCATAACACCCCTTGAGGTTTTGGCCTAGTTGTCATTTATGCACTTTTTCTTCACTTTGTTCACATGCGTTGGACTTTTGGTGTGTTTACATTTCAACTTTTGCTTCAATTTGTTCACACACATTAGACTTAGTAGTGCATTGGCATTAGCACTTTTGCTTCACTTTGTTCACACGTGTTAGACTTAGTGGTGCATTGCAATTGGAATTTTCGCTTCACTTTGTTCATGTGCATTTAACTTAGTGGTGCATTGACACTGGCATTTTTTGCTTCACTTCGTTCATGCATGTTGAACTCAATACTACATTGGTGTAACATCTTGATCATTTTTGTGGCACCTTATCTGGGTTATCAAGGAGTATAACTCTTGGTATGGTTGTTAATGGGTACACACTTAGTGAGTATCGGACTTCACTAGACTTTGTGTGTTTCTCATTTTGCTACTTTGTCTTTTGGGCTCACCTAGTGTATATCAGACTTCACTAGATCTTGTGTTTCCTGATTTATGATTCACCTAGCAAAGATTAGACTTTGTTATTGTGTGTCATGAATGCCTTTTTCATGGTCAGTGAGCATAATACACCTTTCTTGATAGTAGAGCTATGTGTTTCATGAGTGATGTAGATTAACACAACTTTCTAGTCCTCATGGGAGCATTCCTTTATTTGGTGGATGATGTTTGGTATTTGAGACAATTTAAGTTTGAAGTCTCTTTGCCTTACCGCCTCGAATCCCTTTAGTACTAACCTTGTGTTTTGTAGTGTTTCTTTGTGTTTACATTGTGTTTGTGTTCATTCTATTTTCATTTATATGTTATTTTATGTCATGTGTTTTCATCGTGTATGCTTCGTCTTTTCAACATGTATGTTTTGTATGCTATCTTGCTTCATTACATGCATGTGTGTGTTTTTTTCCTTATGTTGGTTTTCCATCGGATCTTGGATCCTAAGGGGTTACATGCTCCCCCTCAATCCTTAGTCATCCTATCTTTTCAGTATTTGTACAATTAGATCCCTCTATTTTCTACTTTAGTGTGAGTATTGAGCATAAGTTCATAGTCTCACTAAAGTGGGGCTTAAATGTAGCATTGAAAATTGCCACCCTTGATAATTTCACACTATTGTTTTCTCCCCCTTAAGTTATTGGACCCAATTGAACCCCTAATTTCCTAAATTATGTATTCTATAGCTTATTTTAACAATTATTGATAAAATTCAAGTGGGAAACAAATGCATTCATTTAATATTTTGGCCCCAACTTCGTAAATCCTAGAAAATAGTTTTGAGACATTGGCGCTTAGGGAACCTATGTCCCCCTATTTTGGCTCCAAAATTAAATATGTCAGAGTTCCCCTTTTATTATTTTGAAATTCAAATATCCAAATTCAGTCATCGAGGTCTAATTTGTCGAAATTAGAATAATTGTGTATAAATACCTAGTCTTTGCATCATTTGAAAACCAAGTGAAAAGATATAGAAAATTGGAGAACTTATGATCAAAAAAATATCAAGAGCATTATCAAGCAAGTCAAGAGCAACCATTTGAGAATTTATTTCAATAATTCAAGATCCAAGCATCATGTCAAATCCTATGTGAATTTATGCATGTTTATGTTATCATTATTTGTGAAGGCTAATCATTGTTGTAGGTCTATAAGAAATTCAAGAAAATCAAGCAATCAAGATCTAAGACCTTGAGGTGATCAATGTTCATGACTTTAGTCCTTTAAAGAAGCCATTGAAGGGTGGTGGGTTGTAGCACTGATGAATGGTACTCCCCTTACAATCTAAAACTCACGAAAACAACAAATAATGGCACAAACAAAATGCAAGAAGGAAAGAAAATATTTTCTATTATCACTGAAATGAAAATGAAATTACAACATTATATTTTCCATCACATGGGCTTTCTAATTACATAAATCTGAAAATCTACAAATCAGAGCCACCATCTACTCTGCTCTAGCCTCCTCTTTGTAGTCCCCCTTTACATCCTTTATTTGGAAGGTGTAACTGCCCTAGAATCTTCTGGAAAGTGTAACTTCCCATAATCTTCTAGAAAGTGTAACTTCCTTAGGAAGATATTTTGAAATTTAATTAATTTTGGTATTACAACTTCATGGGGTCAAAACTTTTAATCTGACTGCCAGATTTTCTATTATAATACCTTTTCAAAAAGGTCTCGAGAAATATTGTGTCAAAAAATAGGGCCTAAATGCAACTACTTTCATTTTCCACCAATTTTCAGGCCCATCCAGAGCCTCCAAGTGCCTCAAAATTGACCCCGAAGACTTTTACTAGGATTTTCGAAAATTAAATTTTTAATCTCTCAAATGACAAATGGTACTGAAGCTATTTCTTTTCCATTGGCTTCAATTTACCATTCTGGAGGTCTATGTAAGATTTTGTGTCCAACTTTGCATAAATGCAAACTTACTAAAATAGTAACCCTACCAAATTTAGAACTTATTGAAAAGAAACAACATTTTTTTGGGTGATGCAAGATTGCTATTATGCCCTAGATGCTCTTGCATCAAGAACGTTTTGGATTCATCATTACTTCCTATTGTTTATCACTTTATCATTGACATTTCCATTGTGGAAGTGGAAACACTAACAAGGGTTTGACTAAGGCAAGCCCCTAAATCACACAACCCTTCCTCTCTCTTTTTTCAATTATAACATGTGGCATCACTTCTCTAGTGGTTGTTTCTACCATGTCCTCTTCCTCCTCAGTAGTTTGATTTCCTATTATCTCCTATGTAATATTGTAGTGGCTTACTTTTTAATGCATAAGAACTTCTATTATCTCTCCATGGTGGTTGTCTGTAACCTGCATCATATAGAGATCCTTCAACAAGTCCCTTAATATATATGCCATTTTCTTGTCTATGTTTGTGTCATAATTATAGTTCATAGGGAATCTTGGATTAGGATGATTTGTTGTATTTCGGATTTGAAATTGGATTGCAAGATAGTACTTAGTGCGGTGACTATCCCATTCTTGGAAAGTTCCTCAATATAGTGTATTTTTTCTAGCCGATATTGTCTTGAATTATACATGTTGTGCATCTATAGTTCTTTCTCCTTGGGCTTTAGGTAAATCATTCTAGAGATGACCTTCCCTTGAGAAGTATGTGCACTAGATTTTTTTCTTTTCTTTATTTCTCCTCTTGCCAAAATTCTATTTTGTATAGTTAGTGGCTCTATCGCTAATTGTAATTTCTCAAGATTATCCTTAATGCCATCTTCCTGAGGTCTATGCCATATTTGGGCTTCTATACAATATGTCATTGTGATCAAGTCTCTGTAAGTTGAATATTCTTCCATCCAAGACTGCTCTTATATCCTTTTGTAGTCTGAAAATGAACCATTCAATCTTTTGTCCCTCTATGAGGGGTTCTTCTAATTTACAATTAAATTTCTTAAATATTTTTTATATGCTTTCATAGATTCTTCTTCTCATTGTATCAGGTCCCTCATTTTTATAACACTCTCTTTTGGAATATCTAGAGTGTCAAAGTTTGCTAGAAAATCATTTTTCACATCATTCTAACTTTTCCCATGTTTTGGGTATGTATTTTTATACTAGTCTAATACTTCCTTTCTCAGTGAAGATACAAAGTCTAGTAATTTTGGTTTGTCTTCATCAATGTCCTATCTTTCCCATAGAAATTCCAATAGGAATATATGTTCGGTGGCTATTGTCGTGTCTCTTCCAAACACTGGGATGTTGATTAAGGATTCCATATTGTTTTTGCTATTTCTAATCCCAAATTTTTGAATTTTTAGACTAGGCCTTTCTTCCTTTTATTTCTTTATCTTCCTAATAGTATAGGGTTTTTTTTTCTTGACCCTTATCTCTTTGTAAATTGATATCAAAGTATTTTTTCCAAATATCTATCCCCACTCTACTTATTTTCCTTCTTCCTCTTTTTTTTTTACTTTGTGGTATCTCTTCTTTCAAAATTCTTCCTCTTATACAGTTGAGGGGATGGGTCCTAGTTGGAGGGTTGTGACTCTTCAATATATCTTTTCACTTTCTTATTTTTTAGTGAATTTTATTTGTTTGTGAACATAATTCTTTACCCAAATTCAATCTATTCTCTTTTATTTTTCTTATTTCTCTTCCTTAAGTTCCCTTATAATCATGTTGACTAATTATTCTAAATATTGCACTTGAATTGATGGAGCCTTATCCAAAGTTTTCAAAAATTCAATAAATTTTATCTATCATCCAAGTTAATGGTTAGGTTTGATATATCTAATCTAATTGTTGGAGTTTTGGAAGGTTGCAATGATAATGGAGTCTCTTTATTATTGTAGGGGCCTAAATCATTAATATTCTTCTTTATACTAGTCATAAATTGTCCCACTTTTTCCCAACATAGTTCTAATTTCTCCAAAGTCTTCCATTCTTCTTCTCTATCCTCTTTTCATTTCCCTTTGGTAGTACCCACTCTGGCATGCTTGAAAAAACCATTATTGGCATGTTTAGCAACACTCTTATTGGCATGCTTAGTTCTCATTTTCTCTACAGTTTCCATTCTTTTGTGGTGTATTTCTTCTCTCTCAATCATTTGTTGTTGTCTTTTCTCTTCTCCATTTGGTCTTGCCATGTTCACTTTTCTTTCCAATTCAATTTGTTCTCTAATATTTCTTATGGTTTCCTTATCTCCCTTTACCATGGGTATGATTGGTTTGGGATTCCATTAGTCCTTTTATTATTTCCCATGGCAGTTATTTGATATATATTTTTATTGGTCATATCTCTTTGAAGACCCCTTTTAGACTCTCTCTCCCTTTCTATTCTCTATCTCCTTGATGCCTAACCCCTTCTCATAGGGTAAGTTCTAGGAGGATAGATTCATAGACTTTCATATTTTCAATGATTTTCTTTTTTTTTTGTGTTTGATTAAAATTTAAAATTATGGGTGTTACTATCCCTTATATCACCTAACCAGGGTCCCAACAATGGAACCAATGTTAGAAAGAAAAATGGGGAAACACAAACCAAAGTTCTAAGCCCCAAGTACTTTTTTGAGTGATTTTATACCCTAGAATCATTCATATAAAGTTAATACCAATTGACCTGGATAGAGGATAAACTAATTAATAGTATATTCACAAAAGGAAACTAACATCATACAGATATAATTTAGCTAATAATTATATTAATCATATCAAAAGAGTACATTTATATGTATTCACTTATACTAGTTTTGCATTTCTCTTTCCTTTCTTACAAATAACATTTTATACATATTGCATATAATTTCATATACAACTTTCTACATACGTTCTTTTGTCTTCTCTCTTTTTGTTATTCATATCTTTCTCTATACATATATCTATGTGATGGGATGTGACCCATCTATTCTACATGTAGTCTAGATGGTATCTTTTAAATATCAAGGTTCACAAGCTCTTTGTAGCAAAATGTGATTGGATTTTCCTAGTGGTTTTTGCATTGTTTCTCTTTCTAGCTAACAATTATGTTATGGAGATGAGGTGGTATTTGTTGTTCAACTAGATTTTTTGCCCCTTCTTATGGTTTTCCCACATCAGAATCATCATATCATTCATTTCCATGGCCTTTTTATTTTTATATATGTTTCCTTTCATTCTTGAATATGTGTAGTTGTATATGAATATCTCATTGTTTCTCAAGTTATAACACATTCATTTCTTATTTCATGATTGTTTTGAGTAATAAAAATGATGGAATCTATGATTAGTGAGTTGATTATAGTATCTTAATTAGATTATAAATTATTATTATAATAGGCATAGACTAAACTGACATGCATGGAACACAAGTGAAGGGTTATATAAATAAAAATAGACTAAACATGTCCTAACCAAAATAAGTAAAAAAATATAATGTGAAATTTTTGAAGTATGGATTTTTAACCTCACACAATCAACATTGATAAAAAATTCAACCATATAATGAGGCTAATAATTTATAATTATATTCAAATCATCAATCAAAAGAGATCAAAAATAGAAAATTATCCAAAGCTAACCTAAGGAAGGAGTGATAAAATTATTTTAATATGCATAGGCACACAAATATTCTCTCAAATATTTTATAAGATCCACTTTACAAAAGAATTAACATCCTCCTAATTGAATTTTATATTGATAAAATAAGTAATATAGAATATTCATTGAAAAAAGAGATGTTTGACTCAATGGATGAATAACACTCTTCACACCATTTATACCTCTCACATGGATATGTTAAATAATTCTCTCAATAAGAAGGATTCATTAAAACATGCAGGGAGATTATAATCTTAAGATACAAACCTTCTATAAGCATCCAAAACACCAAACTATAATAAATTTCAAGCCAAGGAGTTTAGACCCTATAATACTCAAAATCTCAAAAATCATAGTTTAATTAAACCATTATTTATTTCTATAACATAGATAATAGTCATAAATTTTTAATTATTATTTTTACTAATGTAATAGAGATGGTTACCAGATTCCTCAATCATAATCACCAACATAAGGTAAGGTCTCCTCAAGGTCATACTTATTTCTAAGAGGAAATAAGGAATAAATACATTAAATAACAAATGATAATATAGAGGGTTTGACCAAATCAGCTAAAGTGTTAATTAAAAAATTTACAACCATAGATCAACCATGAAGCATAAAAAATTATGATGCTAATCTAGTTTACTAAATAAATATATAGTTCATTGTTGTCATATATAAGTTAAAAATTACAATGCAAGCTAAAAATCCATTAGTTTTGCATGTGCTAATCTTTTTTATCTTGGCCTTCTATATTGGCTTGTATTACTCTCCTCACTAGATATTCTTCCTCAATAAATTCCAAAAGAAAAAATTACACAAATAACGTGTAAAGAAACCCATAAATTATAAAAATATTATACCATCAAGTAAAATTAAACTACAAAAATGAGTCTCAAGAAATGCTTTTGCCAAGGAGTGGAGCAAGGAAAGGGATAGCATGAATTCGTCCTATGTACAATTTTGTGTTGACATTGATAGAGAATCCTCTAAATATTTTGAGGATTTGAAAGAAAATCCTAGAAGTGATGAAATTTCTAGGAAGAAAAAAAGGGTGAAAGTGGTGAATAGTGAGTATGGTGGCCCTTACATAATTTATTACATTATTGAGAAGAAAATGAAGGTTTTACAATTCATACTCCTCTCTACGAAAAGAAAATTTAGCATTGAGTTGGAGGAATTTTCCAATAACATGATAAAGTTGAGAAAAGCCATCCTTTAATGCACATTTACTAATATGAAGATTATGGAAAATGAAAGGAGCAAGGGCTAATACAAGTAATGTAAGTTAGCAGTGGATGATAGTAGTGAAGATTTAGAATCTTTGAAAGAAAAGCTTCACTTTTTTTTAGCATGATGCATTTTAGTACCTTCTATTTTTATTCTTCTTATTTGTTTCTTTGTTGTTTGACTACTACTTATCATGTTGTGTGTATGGTTTCCTTTGTAAGGTCTTGTTTTGTCTATACCTCTTTTCTTTTCTAAGTGTTGGATCTCTTGTTAACCATTTTAATATAATAAAGAATGTTAAATTGGAAAGCTAAAGAAATACTAGATTTTAGCATGATTGTTATTTTATTATAATATAAGTAAAAATACTAAAATGTTACAATATTTAAATTATTAGGGGCTGCTAAATATATTATTCATAAATTGGAAACTTGAGAGAAAAAAGGAACTTCTATATACCCTAATAGTATTTTTTCTCCTCATATTCATGATAACATAAATTACCATACAAATTCATGTATTTTGTACCATATCTCTAACATTAACGTCTTAAAAACTATAAAGAAATATCTCATGGCTCATTTTTTCTTTGTACTTTTTTAAATAATTGGAATGACCACCTATTCCAAGTACAATATCATACAAATTGTCTTGTTACTTATATGATGCATACACCATTAACTAGCAAGCTTGAATATTATCCACATATTTTGGCAAAATTAGCAAGTGACTTTTTTCCATTGAGACGATTAGCCATGTAATAACGAATATATTCTTGATGTTTGAAATTCCTATATAGGGAGGGGTGTTCTTCATCTACAAGGTCGCTTGCAGGAGCCACTTCTTCATCTAAGCCCGGATGGTAAAACATAGCAATAGACAATCTTTCTTTCTCCTTGTTTGTAACTGCTCGATGTTCTATACTTTTGTATCTCCCATTTGTCATAACCTATAATGCAATTGAAACATCACATATTATATTTTACATATTATTTATATTTTATAAAACTTGATCAATAGCCAAACATACACAAATTTTACCTCTACTAGGTCACCAATATTTATAACAAGCGCATAAGGAATAGGTTGAATAGGAATCCATTCATTGTTCTTGCGGACATGAAGACCTTCTACTTGGTCATCTTGAAGCAAAATTGTTAAAGCACTTCCATCTGAATGAGGGCTTAATCCAAACACTAGATCAGGCCTAGGGCAAGGTGAATACAAATTCATTCTCATAGTCATAAGTGGATCTTCTCGAAACTTGTCTTTAAAATAATCACTCTTTAATTGTAAGTTTTCAGCAAATAGACACAAGATCATTTGTGCCACCTTTTCCACCTCAGTGGTGTACCTCTCCACTGTATTTCTACAATTCCATATAAAAAATCACTAAATGATCATTAAAAAAATTAACCAAGATCTTTATGGTAATCAGTTAAGTTTCTTGAATTGTACTCTAATGATAAATTGGTGGGAGTTTACTATAAGCAATTCAACCTTTACTTAAAAAAAAATGTTAGGCTTAGAAAATACAATGTTACAACATTTCAAGATTGCAGCAATGTGAAAAGAAAATAACAGAAATTTCATTCAAGTGACAACTGACATTTTCTCTATTTAATTATACTCAGTTTATTTAAGCTATACTTATACTCACTTAAGTACAATAGATTTTAATCCTAAATAGAACATTGGAAAACAAAAAATGACTGTAACTACATGATATAAAATTAGCCCACTACTGCCCATCTTAATGAAGGTATGAACCGAATACCTGAAATCAGATGGTGTGGTTGGCCACAGAGCTAAGTTGAGAAGCCTTTTAGACATAACTGCCAAAGTCATCAAGTCGCCCCAGTCCAACTTCTGATCTTCGTTAACCACAAACAAATTACCGTAGCCTTGAACATCTCCTCCTTGCAAGGCATACCTTTGCTTCTCATCTAAGGGAAGGCTAAAGAATTCCTTAACCACTCCTCTCATGCGATCTATCAAAGAATGTGGAATTCCATGGTTCACGACCTGAGGATCACTGCACCATCAGCAAAACTACAAACCCAAATCCCAGAAATTATGCGAGTGTTAACTATATACTCTGAAAGAATTTTATGATACCTGAAAGAAGCCCCAGTCTACGCAGGCCTTGGAAAGAATACCCATCTCCTTCTGTCTTTCATGGTTGTCAGAAGGCAAGAGTACTTTTTCCATGTCGATGACAGGAACTGTCAAGAGAGAAGGTAGTGGGGTTGAAGATGGCCTCTCATCGTCTGATCTGATGTATCTCTGGGGAATGTCATTGGGTTTCTTCTGTGCAAGCTCCTGCACACTCTGCACAGCAAGAAAATTATGCTGGTATGGATTATTGAAAGATTCGGCCGCATGGGTTGCAGAAGCCATTTCTATTCTAATTTGCCCCTCACGAAATGAAACCTATCAGAATTAGCTTGTAGGCAGGGAAGACCAAGTATATAGATTGATATGCAGAACACTTATGTGATTAATGTAGAAATTTGTAACCTAAATCAAACTTGAGAAAAAGTCTTAACAATCCAAATTTGGGATTTGGGCATATAGTTTGTAGAGTTACTTTATGATAAATGGGCTGCCCATGAGTTTAAATTGGTAAGGGAGTACACTTCTTGATAATTTTGTTTTGTTATATTAAATAAGTAGAGGTTTGAATACGATGCCCACTAGTGGATTGTCACATCTCAACTAACTAGATTTGAATGCGCCGCTTAGTAGTTGGATTGTCACATCTTCAACCAAGATAACCACTCTTAGAAAATGTAATCGTTTTCTAGGTTAAGTGGAGACTGGAGTGTAAGTTAAGGGAGAGATTTGAAATGCTAACCAGAAGTACATGTCATCAATTGTGTCATATAATCTTCTTGACTTGATTTTTTTTTATATAAATGTAACGAGCTTTAATATATAAATATTTATCACCGTCATTTCACATTTTAGGTTGTCCTGTGAAATGATAGGACTTGGAATATAAACATCATTATATATATAGGTAAAACACCTTATCTATTATCTACTTATTTGCTAATATTATGTGTTATCTAATTATTTGATATTATGTACATGTATATCTATGTATAGATGTGATGTTTCTATATCAAAACTTATTTAATATGTGTCTTTTTGCTTGGTAATTTGAGAGTTTTGGTCTAATATAAGCTAGTTAAGGTCACAAATAGGAGATCTCATCCCTAGTAAGAATGCACTATTTGAACACAAGCACAGTAGCCCACTAAGGGCACAAAGCTCACAAGTACATTGGCCCAACAAGGGTTTGGAACATGAAGTCAATGGCTTGAATGCCAATAGCTTTCAATGTGAATGTTGAAACCTACGAGCACAAGGAACTAGTGAGGGCACAAAGCTTGTCATCACAATAGCCCAATATGGATTTGAACCTTGATGGAAACAACAATATTGCCACACTTTAACCAATGCACTATGCCATGAACAACCTATACAATATCTATGTGCTTTATATATAAGCTCCTACTTATATAAATATGATATTATTTCTATAATATTTTCAATTGCATTGGCTCATTCCCTACTATTAATTGTTAGGTTTGGTGAAAAGGGATCTAGGATAAATACCCTAAAGTATATCTACCCTTGCCACCTTAAACATTAGGGACACAAAATCAACCAAGAGACACTATTTGATTGTTGTCCTCAAGGGAGAGACAAACATGTTGGTTAGGGTCTTGGTCCCTTTTTGTGTATTGTGTGTGGGTTGATAATAATGTGTAGTGAACTTAATGAGTTGTGATCAAATTGACTAAGTTTGAAAGAAATAAAAAATTAAAGAACAAAAACTTAGAAATAGAAAGTAGAAATGAACAGTAGATACAAAGAAGAACCTGGTGCCAAAAGCAAGGTCAAAACAAAGCAAGACATAGGCATTGGGCTCTCCTATCCAAAAGTACAAAAATCTAGGGTTTCAAAACTTATATGGATTAAGCAAATTGTCTGAAGGTCTTTGACTATGAAAATTAGGTTCCAAAATGTGAACGAGCTTGGATAATTGACTTATCCTAATTTGTTGATGACGAGTCCATGAAAAAAATGAATTAGGGTTTAGGAGCCTTCAAAGGAGTTGAGATCTATCAGATCCAATTTAAATAGCAATAACCTACAAACCTACAACATGGACAGAGGGAAAAGGGTTGTGTTGTATAGGGGTTTGCCTTGGTCATTTGAACCTCATGTTGGTGTTCTCACCTCCACATCGACTATGATGATAAATGATAAAGAGTGTGTGATCTCAAGGGAGAAAAGGAAAATAAATGAATTATAAATGATAATGAAAACACAAAGGATGTCTTACCACTCAAATCAAAAACCCTTTTTGGATTGATGTAGTTGTACCAATCTCACATGAGGAGGATGAAGAATGAGCCTTGAGATTCTTTAAGTGATAGTACACATAACCATAACAATAATGAATAAGAAATATCATACAATACTTGAACATGAATTTGTTAATAAGTTGTAGATTGTAATTTTGACTTATTGTTTTGATCTTCTACTTTTTTACTCTTGACAGCCTTTTAGAGTGCATTAATTTTCTTAGATTTGCTAAAGAGAGATTGCTTAGATAAAAATGAGGGAAGAAATTATTTACATACATACATATATATGAACATATTTTAAACTAACCATTCACTAAGGCTAACAAATAAATGATGCGGTAGCATCCAGTGGTGTAAGGGCAATCTTACATCACCCAAAAACATGCATTTCATTTATATTTCCTTTGGTTATCTTTTTGTAGATGTCTTTGCATTTCTGGATACCCTTTTCGTCATTATGTAAATCCCCACTTTTAGTAAATTGTTGTTTTGCTTTCTCTGGTCAACTACTATTTTTAGCAGCTTTTGGAATTTGCTGCTATTTTTAGCAACTTTTGGGAATTGAAGGTGTTTTGGAACAAAAAATTATATGGGAGGATTTAAAATGGAAAAATAAGAAGATTGGTGAAAGAATCAGGTGGAGAGCATTCCTAGTTTGAAAGATATTGCAGTTTCAGTCTCCCAGAAAAGCACCTGAAAACCTTCCAGATTGGGTTTGAGGCACTAAATGGCCCCCTTAACAGCCCAAAAACTTGCCGAAATTAGTGAAGCAAATTTTAAGCATGTTCTTGACTTTGAGACCTTTCCAACGGTTCAAAATGTTTGAAAAATGAAGTCCCGGATCAAAAGTTATGGCTCCCAGAAGTTGGTACACTATCAAAATGTGTTGATTTTTGGATGGTGTTTTTAATTTTTGAGTTTCAAATTGTAATTTTTGGTGCCAAACTGCCAAAAATCATAACTTGAATGTTTTTTTTTGGCTCCTAAGGAAAAAGGGCTATTTATGGTGGGGATTTTTTTGATTTTGGTAGCTTTTTGGGGAAAAAGAGTTCGCATGCTGCAAAAAGGGGAACTTTTGTATTGTCTATAATTTCTGAAACTTTTGTAGCTTGCATCTATCACAGAGCTTGAGGATTTGGGATCCTCTGCATGTAAAATTTCCATTATTGAATAATAATAAAGTTTTTTGGTTATGTGCATTATTTTTATGTCTCGGGTTGCTCCCTCGTCAATAAAGTTGGAATTTTAAATGCAATGAGGTTGACTTTCAAATTTGAATTTTTGGGCATGAATAGCTAGGATTGGGATGTTGGGAACTCAAGTCCAAGAAAAATATACTCTACAAAGCCTAGTAAATAAGGATTTACTTAAGTTCTTAAAAAGATGGAAAAATGGGTACATTATAAGCATAATTAAGCACATGCATCAAAGAGGGTTGTGCCAAACCTAGTGTGAAATTATAAGCTGAAACAATTTACAACACTACATGTAGCCCCCACTTTAGCAAGGGAATTTACTTACATGCATACCCATAGAAAAATACATACAAGAAAAATATCCCCTTCATCAAAGCACTTGAGAGCCAGGACAACATGACTAAGCTAAGAGATGTGATAGCCCCCATACTTAGGATTGTTGAAAACTTGTGATACTGAGAGGGGGGGGTGGGGTGAATTAGTATCCTATTAAACCATCCAATTACCAAAGCATACTTAACTGTTATAAGGAATAAAAGCATGAAAACATTCACATCGCATAACACAAGAACACTAGGATTTTTACATGGGAAACCCAAAATGGGAAAAAACATGGTGAGGATTAGCTCAAAATACATTATAACCAATTATAAGATATTACAGAAAGGATCACTACCAGGTGGAGTCATTGTCCAAGCAAACTCACTTCTCACAGAGAAAAAAAGAGAGAAAGAATGTTTGGGGCCACACAACCAAGATTTGAATTGATACAAAATGCATCTACCATATGCTAGATTCAATCCCTTTGAAGCTAAACACACTGACTTAATACTCTTCATCTAACTTAGATTATAAATCTCTGCTCTTCTTTACATTCGTACACCTTTTCTCAACTTTCCTAACTTATTCAGTCAACACTACTTATTTTTGCATCAATTCCTCTATTCGGATCATGTACACATTCAAATTGAATCTCCACATTATCAAGAAATCCTCGTATACATATCAAACTTCATCACAAACATCAATTGGTCATCCTAATTAGATGTAGCCCTAACATTTCTTATCGACACCCAATTCAAATCAAAATGCCTTCACACCCAAAACAACATGTAATATAGGTAAGAATGAACCTATAATAGCTCCCTCTTACATTCAAATCATATATTTAATCCTTGCAACCCTTTACATACATTAGGTCACCCAGGCATAAGACCTAAAAGAAAAATACTCCAACTATGCATCACCACAGGACACGTCGGTGGACCTTAAAATGATGCTAACTAGAAAACACAATGTGTTGACACCTACTAACATTCTGCCAAAACCACAAGGTATAAATCAAATTTGTGGAGGACTATAGACTAGTTAAGTCATGGACAATACACAAAAAACTATCAGAACCTTATATATCGATCTTCTGTTACTTGTAACTTTCAAACCACTTATCCAAATCAAGTGAAATTCTGAATGGGAATACTACAGAAAACCATGAATAACATATAAGAACCACATAATTAAATCTACAAGGGTGACCAAATGTGGACCAAAATATTAGAGGGCATTGTGTACTGAATCTACCAGTGTAGACTCTTAGCAAAAATACTTAATTGTTTCTATGTGTAGATCAAACCCTCTTACAAAAAGTTTCTTCTAAAATCATCATTGATATAATGTTGACATATACCATGAAATATTGGCCTTAATAACAACTCATTAATGAAAAAATTCTTCATTATTTTAACAATCTTCCCTTTTGTCATTGATGGCAATATGTGCAAAAACAAACTTCTCTCCAAGTATCTTTCCCCCTTTGACATCAATGGTAAAGGGTGTACTAGTATTAACTCTTTGTATGCTCCCCCTCAAATGAATATACAAACTGAAATAATTGAAATGACTGAAATGAATCTACTAGCTCCCCCTTAGGAAGTTAACCAAAAACTCCTAATACATCCGCATATTTACAAAAGAATTTGTAAACTTGAAAAACTAAAAAATGCATAAAAATAGAAATGGCCAACCCGAAGATGTTAACCCTTGAAGCTTCTTTAGGATGGCTTCCCAAGTAGATTTACCTTCTTCCAAGTTTTTCTTTGTTGTTGCAAGCATTCTACACTAAGACTCAAGCTCCATCAATGTTTCCTCTCCTTCTTCTGATGTACTGAGAGTAAGATTTAGCTTTGAAATTTTATCAATACTGACAAGGAAACTTGAGATAGGTAAGTGCTTTATTTTTACCAAGTCCCTTAACTTTCCAAGTTGCTTGATTATCTCTCCCTTTTGGTTTTGCAAGGTGAAGAGTTTTTCATGCAAGTCTATTATGGAAAACTAGGTCTGATCATTTCTATCCAATGCTAGATCATAGGAACTTGATACATTAGTTATTTGGGACTCAATTGAGTCCATTTCATTCTTTATGCCTTGTGTGGCATCTCATCACTTCATGCAATACAAAAATAATTTTTTCCCTCTTCTTCACATACTTATACCTCTTTCAAGCACTCTTCAACTTTGTTGCGTGCAAATGCACACTTGTCGATAATCTATGATAGCTTCTTTTTGGTAAGCCTCATTTCAACCTTTGTTTCAACTTTTCCTTTTAAATCGGAGGCATATTCCTTGAAGGAATCAATCAAAAACTTAAATTTTTTTTATTGTAGACAAAGATGTATCAATAGTTGTCTTGGGTGTTACCTCTTGCAAGGTTTTTATGGCTTCTTCCATTAACTCACCACTCCTTTGTTGTGTTTCAATAATTTATTTCCTTGCTGATGCATGAAATGCATCACCTGACTACAACTTATGAATAGGAGAATTTTTTTCTAAATCTACACTTCCTTGTTGCATGGGCAACTGCAATAATTGAGATGAAACAACTAGTTGGAACCTTAATTGTTTAGACAAAAGACATTTCAAATGATTATCGAAGGAAGATTCATTGGAAGGCTTGGGTAACTCCTTAGTTTTCTCAACTTCTTCATTATTTTTGATATCAACGTCCTCTTCTTCCTCTACCTTTTCTTTGTCACTAGAGGCCTTATCTTTATCTTTTTCTTCATCTTCCTTTTTCTCTTCATCTCTTGTGTCCTTTTCCTTCTCTCCTCACTCATTTCCTTCACTCTCATTCTTGTCATCTTCTCCTTCCTTCTTACCATCATCCTCTCTTCCTCTATTTTCTTCATTCTCTTGCCCTTGTTCTTTATCAACATCATGCGTATAATCTTCACCGATGGCTTGCTCAATGTCTACTAGAGGGACAAATGTCTCTTGATTGCCTTGATCAATGTTTACTAGTGGAAGAGTAGACTTGTCTACTGATGTATCATGCGTCACTAGAGGAATAGGAGTGTCATCCTTTGATGTTTCCTCTTCGATCCCTATTTCTCATGCAGTCTTCTCATCCTCAACATTTCCTTGCATTAGTTCTTCTATATTTGGAGGAGTATTATCTATATTTTCCTCTACATCAGTAACTCCAATGTAAATCATACTGTACTTCTGAGCAATGTCAATCTTTTCCTCTGTTTGCTTCTACATTTTCTCAATCTCGTCATGCTCTCCTCCTGGATAAGAATTATGACCCTCTGTTTAGTTCTAAATTCCTTGCTATAGACTCGGGCCAATGTGGCCTTTTCAACATCAGATAAGAAGAATCCAATTTTCTCCACAACATCTGATCTAATCTTAAATATTCTTTTTCTATTGCTTCTTTTCTCCTCTCCAATAGAATGTTCCACACATCATTTGTAACCCTTTTATTTATGTTTTCCATATCCACTTCAATGATGATGATATGCTTGATTATTGTGCAAGTTCTTCTTCTTTCCAATTGAGGTCCTTCATCATCTTCTTTTTCTTTAGATAATATACTTAGTTTTTCTATCTCACAAATTTCTCTTTTATTTTTTTTGATGTGGTGGTAGCAATGGGTTTTACCAGAGTAGTTGTCCTTATCTTCTCAAGCCTTGTGGCCTCCACCTAAAGTTCCTCTGCCATTGAAGCACTAGTCTCTATCCTCTTAGTTTTGTTGGTGCTAGGTGGTGTTCTTGAGGGCATCTTAATACTGGGGGGATTGGTGGAAGTCATTCTTCCAAATCTTCTAGGTCTAGTGGACCCACTTGTTGTGCTTGCTTCTCCCTCTTCTCTTTCTCTTTTCTTTTGCAATTGTTCTTCTATGAAAACTTTGCTTTTTGAAAACTCATTTACCATCTTTTCCACATTATTATTTATCTCTATCTTCTTTAAATCCATATTCACTTCCATAGATTTTTCTTTATATGTCCCATATATTTCTTGTGTAGTGTCCTTAGGAATTTTCAACAATATGTCAACATAACCATTAACTTCATTTTCATTAGTTTCATAACCAAGTGGCACAATCCAAACAGTTCTAGGTTCTATAGCCTCAATGATGCATTCATCAGTTGTGACAAAAATGTGATGTCATTCTAATAATTGTCCACCACCGACTTATGGATCCTCTCCCTTTCCTGCATTCTCTTATGAAAAAATGTGAAGAATGTAGTAAGTGCTTCATCCTGAGATTTCATGTCACCAATGTTGTGTAGATATTCCAAGATTTGATGGGCTACTAGACTGCACTTATCCCATATAACATTATTTCTTCCTGGAAGCTCCTTCAAAAAGTAGATGAGGGCATAGATTCATTCATGTTCCCAGTCTCCTTTTTCTTTCTCTAGATCTTTTCCATTTCCTTCTTTACTTCTACCAAATCAATCTTTTTTACTAGTTAATTTCTCTTTGTTGGATTATCCTTCCTTGTGTTTATGCTTATGCAAAACTTAGCAATATGTCTAGGTCTATTGCAATTATTTCATACAACATTATTTTGAACAACATTCCTTTCATTCATTATAGATCTACATTGATTAGCTTTATGTTCAAATCCATAGCATACATAATAGTATCCATTAAAAGTTTGAATCATTCAACCATTGTTATATGCATTCATCATTTGACTTTCACACTCATTTTCTCTATGTCCAAATTTCTTGCATTTAAAGCATTGACCAGTAAAAGATGGAATATTCTGATTTATTTTTCTTCTACATTTGATGCAGCGCATCTACACACTTCAACAAACTTCAAGGGGTACTCAAGACCCAAATCACAAACTGAGAAGATCAATTTAAACATACCTTTAAACTTTCAACAAAGACCACCTCTTTAACACTTGATTCCTCATTGCTACAAGGCACCAATTCACCAAATTAGTATTCCAAATTCTCATCAAACCTTAATACACCTCAAAAATCCTTATATTGACTGAATCAAAGCAAAAACCTTGTTAGAAAACTATGGACCAATCAACTCATCCAAGATTCACCAAATTATACCTTGATTCCAAAGCACTAAAACAACAAATCTTGTCTCCAAAACTTTACTTGGCCCAAATTCATCTTAACCATTATTATTTTGATAGGAACAAACCAAATATACTGCCTTAGAACTCTGTTTTATTAGATACACAAATACTTGCACTCAATGACCAAGACTCTTGTAGTATAGCAACATGACTAAAATGGGTATACTATTCAATCCACATTAAATCTCCATAAAAAAATTACTGTTTTAGGAACTCATTATTTCCAATTTTAACATATCAAAAACTTAAATAGAGTTACTTTGAAAAGATCAATCTTAAAACTGGTTGTACCACAACAAAATTCACCAAATAGGTCAAATTTCCAAAGCAAGTACCATTGAATCAACTTGGAAGCATCAAATAAACCTGGAAAACATTGAGTTGGGTCACAAAACTATTGAATCCATAGTATTTTGGTCTCTTAATCCCTTTCAAAGGTCATAAAACACAAACCCACATTATATGCCATTTTAAACTAAATGAAATAGGGGCTTATTGAAAAAAACCTTTCCAACCCTTATGCCACCTTGCCAATTATTCAAACATGATGGAAAATGTTTGCACCAACTATAGGAACCTTTCCCCAACATCGTTGAATGCGTTTTCAACATTTTCCACCTTGGGGCCAACCTTTTCATGGAGGAAACTCAGAAATTCTGAGAGAGCAGCCACCAAACTCTATATTTTCCCACCTTCCTACATCTACACACACACACACACACACACACTAAATACACTCTATTCAACCCATCCCATTGATCTACTAAGCCTACATTGGTGGGATGGTGGATTGAATTATTAAATGACTCTCAAACCCTTGTTTTAAGGTTTTACAGGAAGATCACTGTATTCTTGCTTTTAAAACCTCTAAATTTGATAAAACCTCTTCAAATCACTTCCAATTGGTTGTTAACTCATTTCTCTAAGAAAAAAAAAAAGCTTATAGACTGTTGTTAAGTTCGTAGAAGGACTGGGAAACAAGAGGAAAACACGAAATTAACAGAAACAAAGTGTTTTTATTACTAAATTTGATTCAAGATACAAAGTCTGAGTTTTGCTCGCCCTTACAAGCTTTATAAAGATGTTTCCAAACAGTTATGGCAACTGCCCCTTCATCTCCCAATTACTAAACCTTCCTTTTACACATGTAACCCTTCATCTTCCTCTTGCATTTTTGCAATTTCTTGCAATTTTGCACTTTTACATCTTTTGCAACTTTTGCCATTTTTGTAGACTTACATTCTCGACCTCCTAGAAACCTATCAAAGACTCAATTAAATTTGAATGGGCCCTCACATGGCCATTTTACATGTTTTCATGGTGAAAATACAAATTCCATAAAATTTCCTATTAGAGGCATACATTGCTCAAGGTGCTCCTGCACCAACATTCCATTGCTTTGTGTTCAGATTTATTGTAAGAATAACATATACCATTGAAAGATGTGTACCTTTGAGAATTTGGTTGTTTGACCGGAGGTCTTATAGCATTATTTCTCTGATTTTGAATCTTTCTAGTGTTCTTCTTGTCTTTAGTCTTCTTTGGTTCATTGATCTTCTATGTGTTAGGTGTCTAATCTACTTTTGACCTTTCTCCTTCTTCAAGTCCCAAGTTCCATCTTTGTCTTTAGATGCTTTCTGACCTACAATCAACTCATCAAGCATTGTAGAACTTGTCTTGAATTTATCCTCATGTCTACTTTCTTTCTCCAAATTTGATCTCAAATTTACCACTTCTTATTCAAGCCTCATGCATTCATTAGATTTTCTTTTTAGCATTGCATTTAGACATTCCTCAATTCTTTTCTTTTCTCCCACTTGCACTTTTAGTCTAATATATTCATTTGTTTGCTTCAATTTTTCATTCAATTCCTTATGCCTTTCTCTAAAACTTCTGGATTTTCTCTCTCAATTTCCTAATGCATTTATTTGCTTCTTTAAGGTTTTCCTTCAGATCTCTATTTTCATCTTCAAATTTGAGTTATCCATCTTTTTCAAGCATGCAATCTTCTTTTGTGTATTCAATAGAAAGAATCTCTTCCTAAGGAATAGGAAAATTTCTATCAACCATGTGTTCAATCTCCAAGATCTTCCCAAAATGGTCAAGCTCCTTCTAGGGATCAATGCTCTGATACTAATTGTTGAACACTTGTGATACTAAGAGGGGGTGAATTAGTATTCTATTAAACCATCCAATCATTAACCATCTAAAATTACTAAAGCATACTTAACTGTTATAAGGAATGAAAGCATGAAAACATTCACAACATTACATAACACATGAATTCCAGGATTTTTACGTGGAAACCCCAAAATGGGAAAAATCACGATGAGGATTAGCTCACAATATATTATAACTAGTTATAAGATATTGTAGAAAGGCTCATTACCTAGCAAACTCACTATCCAAGTGAACTCACTGCTCACAAAGAAAAGAAAGAGAGAAAGAAGCTTTGGGGCTACACAACCAAAATTTAAATAGATACAAAATACATCTACCATATGATAGATTCAGTTCCTTTGAAGCTCAAAACACTGACTTAATACTCTTCATCCAATTCAGATTATAAATCTCTACTTTGCTTTACATTTACACACCTTTTCTCAACTTTCATAATTGATTTGCTCAACACTACTTATTTTTGCATAATTTCTTGTATTGAATCATGTACACATTCAAATTTTATCTCCATAATCTAAAAACATTCTTGTATATATATCAAACTTCATTGCAAACATCAATTAGGTCGACCAAATTAGTTGTAGCCCTAAAACATACAAAATGTGCCTTGTCGACACCCAATTCAAATCAAAATGCCTTCACACCCAAAACAACATGTGATATAACTATTGACATGGACTTATAATACCTACCTCTTACATTAACATCACATATTTAATCTCTGCAACCCTTTACATACATTAGGTTGGCCAACATAGCCATAGGACCTAAAAGTAAAATACTCCAACTGTTCATCACCACAAGACACGTGGACCTCAAAATGTCATGCCAACTAGAAAACACAATGCTTTTCCATCTATTAACATTCACCCAAAACCACAAGGTCTAACTGAAATTCATAGAGGAGTGTGAACTAGTTAAGTCATAGCCAATACACAGAAATTTGTCAGAACCTTATATGTCAATCTTATGTTACTTGTAACTTTCAAACCACTTATCCAAATCAAGTGAAATTATGAATGGAGATACTACTGACAACCATGAACAACATATTAGAACCAAAAAAGTAAATCTCCAAGGGTGAACAAATGTGGACCAAAATACTGAAGGGCACTGTGTATTGAATCTGTCAGTGTAGACTCTTAGCAAAAGCACTTAACTATTTTTGTGTGCAGATCAAACCCTCTTTCAAAAAGTCTCCTTTGCAATCATCCTTGATACAATGTTGACATCCACCATGTAATATTAACATCAATGACAACTCATTAATGACATCCTTCTTCATTCATTAAACAAGGATCCTACCAAATTACAATGTTAAGATAAAAGGGCACACACACACATACAAGACACGATGCAGAAAGACATACATAAATACATATATATATGTGTGTGTGTGTATAGTATATATATATATATATATATATATATATATATATATATATACATACATACATACATACAGACATACATATGCATATATGTACGTATGTATTTATGTATGTATATTTATACATACATACATACATACATACATATACATATACATACATACATATATATATATATCAACTATGGTTAGCAAAATAATAATCCTAACATACAGAGAACATACACGAAGCATACACAAAGAGTACAAAATGCACACAAGGTATGGTGTCATAAACTAGCAAGATCTGTAGATTATTACTAGGATCCATACCAAAGGCAACATTCATAAGTCACGAGCTGGAAAAGTTGAATGTTTGCTAGGCAGCTCATGAACAAGTGAAAGCATCACAAGCTAGTAAAGTCCAATTTTTACTAGGTGTGCTTCATTTCAATAATATTAGAAATTACATACCAAGCAAAGTGCATTGTTTAACTCTAATAAACTGCTACAAAGATTATCAAGAGGTGTTGTGATAACACATTAACTTTTTGGTGTATGATCAAAGTGAAGCATGCTAGTGTAAATAGAGTCATTATCATACCTAGTTAGCTAATCACCTTTCTAGGATTGACCTGTTCACACCTAACTTAAGTTTGCTTAGCTTTCTTTTTCTTTTATCTCACTTCATATGCTTGAGCCATGTGTCCTCATGAATTGAGACACCTCTTGACACTTGCTCACACACCTTTCAAGTGATTTTACATTTTCCATCTTTGTAGGGGTAGTCAGAATTTCACTCCTACCTCCTCACCTCCTCATCTTTGCCTATATATGCAAGGCTTGATCATTGTATTATACACTTTTTATATTATATTTATAGACATACTATTATGTTCATAGTTTCACTTATGGAAGGTTATCAAATTCAAGCTCTTTGATCTTTGGTATTCTCTAACATGGTATCAAAGCCATGAGATCACTTTCCTTCTTGCATCAAGGTGACTCCCACACATAATCCCATCAAAGGAGCATCATAGAGCCAAATAAACACCGCCAATTCATCTAGAAGGCTTA
>VDFB02128074.1:0-39398 GCA_007258455.2 Sequoia sempervirens
AAGTGAAGAGTATTAAAATATTAAACTTGGCAAAGGGCATACGATCTAAACCTAGTGAAGATGCTCAAAATAAGTTAAAAGCCACCCCATTAGTCAGTCTTCAAAACGCATTAAGGATTCGACAAAACTGGAAGGAAGTAGTTCAGAAGGCCATATGAGTGAAGAAAGAATCCGTACGTTGGGCACAAAGAGAGGTCGTATGGTGGAGAGACAAGAAGAAGGCCATACGTCTTTACTACTTGAAGGTCATACCAAAGAGTGTCGTACGTCTTTGCCACTTCAAAAAATTTGTACGCTCTGAAAAGAGGAAGTCCATACAGTTACACTTGAAGAAATCCGTACGTTGTAACAAGGAGGCCGTACGTTTGGAGAAGAGGGTTGTACGCTCTGAAAAGAGGAAGTCCGTATGGTGTGGGGAGAAATCCGTACTGTGTGAGGTGAAGTCCGCCGTACGCTTGGCTAAGGAAGAGGTCGTACGATATGAGAAGGTCGTACAATGTGCTGAGAGGAGTCCGTACAGTGTGAGAAGTTCGTACCATTCATTGACTGGAGCCTTTGGCAGAAAAAAATAACTGTCATACCAAAATTCGTTAAGGGCTTTAAAATACTCAAGAAAGCTATTCTTCGACAGCTTCATCCTTACAGGTGCAAAAAAATGGATGCCAGCACGAGTACAAAAGCAAAGAAAATAATACCGAAACCCAAGGTGGCTAGAGGCAAGTCAAATAAGCGAAAAGCTGACAATGTGATTGCAGATTCGCTGACATGGTAGAGTCTCACAGGAACAGAGTGCAAGGCATGGTGGCAGGAGACTGCACCCGACTATCCCATCAAGTGAGCACTGGCAGCAGCACATGTGGATAAGGTAGCACAATGTCTTTTTTTTAATGCTAGGGACTTTGAAGAATATTTAAGAGATATTGTTTTGCAAATTATAATCAGCACAATGATAGGAGTACAATTGAATATGAAGGGTTTCCAGTCACAGTGGCTTTCTATCCGTCAGACTTTAGGAGAGTTTTTGGCATACCTGCGTCTGGGTAGGTGGTTGCCAAACCAACTACGAAAATGACTACGCAACAAAAAGAAATGATTATCAAGAGAATTTGCAGGTCTGATATCACCGCCAAAGAGAAGGAAATGATTTGGAGTGCAGGGGCTCGAGGATTGCGGAAAAATATGTTGGGGAATGCTGATTGGAAGTGCATTATGGATCTTATCAATGTAAGTTGACAAAGCCACGAGCCTCGTGATATCGCAGAACTCCAGATGGTTGAGTAGCTGTTCGGCTATAGGGTGGGGGTGCGTTTAACCGGGCGCTATACCTATCGTAGTGATTGGGAGAGTTCCTCGGAATGCAAAACAATAAGGCATTCCATATGACTCGCGAGCTTATAACTCTATTCCCCGGATGTCGCTTCACAATCAAGTGCCAAAGGGAAAATTGGCAAAATTCTAAGCCGGGCAAAGGATTATGACGCTTCTTTGCCTACGCCGATGGATGACTGATGTTGGGAGCACGTAGGAAGAACCAAGACTCCGCGGAAGAGAAAGAGGAAACAAGCCAGTGAAGAGGCGAGCGCTAGCAGCCATCCGCCGATAAGATGCCTCAACGCCTGAGTCTATCTACGACGCACTCTCGGTGCGATAGCCCCAGCCTAAATGAGGTGGACAAGGAGGTTGTAGAAGGTGGTATCAGCTTGGAAGCGCTTGCACCGTTAGGAGAGATGATGCCACGAGGGGCAGAAGAGGACACAATACTGGATGACATAATGGGTGAGACAAACGTACTGACATCACCAGGAGAGACACTTCAGACAGAAGGTGTAGATGGATGGCTGAGGCAAATGGGAACCCCTATTCGAGAGGAAGACATCTCCCCCATACACTCGCCAGGTCTAATGGAGATGGAGGTGGGGAGAGAGCGCCGCATCACCGGCACCCCACCCATACGGCGGCAATGAGAATACGCCTAGTGGCGTAGCAACCAGCAAAGTGAGGGGAGATGGGTATTGTGGTGATTCATATTGTGTCGATGAGGGAGCTACACGTCACACCAATGATGGCCGCACCGCAAACTATGGTAATGTCGAGAATCCAATGAGTCCAGTGACAATGATGCATTGGAGGGAATTGCTGTGACAATCCCCAAGCCAGATCGAGAGGACCCAATAGGTACGATCGAGAGGTACATCCACAACCTAGAGCCTATTGCGTTGGTCATCAAAGAAGTCTCTGACATTGCAAAGACACTGCACCGAAACTACTCACCCATAGCTGAGTAGGAGGCACGGTGAATCATTTAGTTTATGAACTCGGGAAGCGGTAAAGAGTTTGACAGTATATTCACTGGTGATTGGCTGGCGAAGAAGACACTAGAGATGATGGTCGCATGGTTTCCGAAGAGGCCAGTTTTGCATGGAAAAGACGACAAGCTGGTGGCACAATTATTTGAGATGGAGACAGCGTACAGGACATTATTTCTAGCCTGTCGAGAGTATGAGATCCATCTAAACAAAATGACGAAGAAAGCGAAACAAGCCACCACCCTTTCTCGTAAAATCCAGGCCAAGGCAGAGTCCTTTGAAAAACAACTGCAAGAGCTCACTCGCCTGTTGTTGGAAGAGAAGCTAAAAGTAATCACTCGGGATACAGGCATATAGGATATGGAGAGGAGGATGAAAGCACTTGAGGAGGAGATGGCCCAACAGTTGGCGGAAAAAGACAAGGAATTGGAGAAGGTCAATAAAAATTTGAAGGAGGCAGTGCACCTGGTGAAGACCACTAGAGAGAAAGAATTGAAGGCCTCTCGTCACCTTCAGCAGCGTACAAAGGTGTACTAACTACGACAGCTGACCACTCCAGCTACCACTTCATCGGTCCCCCAGCCACCAGGGACGTCCTCTCAACCCTCCTCCCACTGAAATTTTATGTATTGGTCTCCCAGTTTTGTATTTGTCGTCTAGGAAGACGACTTTTTTTGAGGGAGGGATGATGTAATTAGTTAGATAGTTAATTAGCAAAATGAAATAAATAAATAATGTTTTGCCGAGGATTTAGTTCTCAGGATTAGTTAGTACTCGGGGGATTAGTCCTCAGGATTAGTTAGTACTTGACAGTTGTCGACGGTTGGTGTTCTCAACCGATGCCGGTTAACTATTTATATTGTTGTGTGGTTTGTAGTTGGGAATAGTGTTGATATGATGATGTAATACTGCAAGTACATGAATAAAGATCTGAATACTTTCATATGCATCTGTTATGTGAATGATTTCTATGTTCAATTCTATTCTACAATCTAGTTTACTTTTGTAGTGTATTGAAATACTGTTAGTGGAGTAAACATCCATCTGAATGTGAGAGAATGTAGGAATTCTCTCCTACGAACTCATGGATCTAGAACGGCCCTAGCCAAAGGGAGTCAAGTTTACCGTGCATTCCCTTGGGCTCGTGTTTCTTGTCCCATAACAGGACCTTGTCTTTGATCTCAAAGTCTCGCTGACGAGCCTTCTTGTCGAAGATCTTCTTCACTCGCTCTTGATGCTGAGTGATTTTATTGACTACTTGTTGTGACCTTTCACAACATCGCCCCATTGCAAATGGGGACCCTTTGTTTTTTCTTTTTGGGTTTTTTCCTTGGTGTCGCAACTACTAATTACCATGTTTCTTTTACAATGAGGAGTTAGAGTTTTATGAAGGGTCACTCGATCCAAGTAAAGAATTTGAGCCCGAATCAATGCACAAACATCATCAGAATGCTTAGAAGGCTTGGAGGACGAGGATTGCCTGTCCATTGAGTCAATTCTGACACTTCCTACTTTTTAGGGATTTTCACTATGGCCCCCTATTTTTTAGGGACTTTATTTTTGGCACTTTTAGCCTATTTTGGACTTCCTATTTTTGAGGGATTTATTTTTGGAAAGTGCTTGGGTCATGGTTTCAACATTGTCATCTCCAGAAGACCCTCGAAGTGGAAATAAGTGAGAAATTTCAGATGAAGGCCAGAAAATTGCCTAAGTGTTGGTCATGGCATGAACTTGTGACAAGTCCGCCCAAGCTGGATTGGAGAAGATGCTGGAGCACATAGCAAGTCCGCCTACCAAGGATGAATCATGGCACAAGTATGTGACAAGTCCGCCCAAGCTTGAACAGGACATGGCATGAACATTGGAGAAGTCTCAACACTAAGCTAAGTCCGCCCAAGAGAAGTTTGAGATGGCTTGGCACCTTGACAAGTCCGCCCCATGAAGAATATGTTATAGCTTGATCATAGGCAAAGTCTACCCCATCCACAAGGCATAAGATTAGGCCAAGTCCGCCACATAAAGGAATGCATAAGACATATGAAGTCTGCCTAGCACATGTGAAATGGCAAAAGGCAATGATGAAGTCTGCCCAGCAATGGCAAGCTCATTGGAAAGTCCACCATGTCAAAAATGGAGTATGGAAAGCCTAAAGGGAAGTCCCCCAGCAATGGCAAAAAACTTTTGAAGTCCGCCATGGAAAGAAGGAGAAATGGAAGAAAGTTCCAAAGTCCGCCAACAATTGGATAGGAAGTGTCTCAGCTAGAAGAAAGTCCGCCCACCTCAAGGAAGGCATGGCATGAAGTGAAGAAAGTCCGCCCAGTCTAGAAAGAAGAAAGAAAACTCAATATTTGGCTAAGTATGGATGCCTAGGGAGAAAAACTTAAGAAATTTGGCTAAGTATTGACACCCTCAAGAAGAAAATTTCATGAAATTGACTATGTATTTGATACCTCAGAAAGTGAAATTTAAATTTTGGCTAAGTAAAATACATATGAAGTTCCAAAGTCCACCATGGGCAAAATGTCAAGATTATCTTAAAGTCCGACATCCCTTGAGTAAGGCATGTCCAAGCTAGAAGAAAATCCTACTTGGATAGAAGGAAGAATGTTGTTGGCGTCAAATCTAACACCTCTGGAGTGCAGGTTTGTACGGACAGCTATGTACACTACGCAATGAGTGCTCTTCAAATTAGGAGGGGAAGCTCCCTCGTTGTGCTGGAATGCATGGAAAAGAAAAGTAATCTAAGTCCTATCTTTTTGTTCTCACTGGAAGAGGCACAAGGTTAAGAAAACCAAGAACGTTGCAGCTAAGGATTTTCTGGTATCGCAGATCATTAACTACAACTAAGCTATCTACTTTAAATCTATCCAATTTCCTCAAGAAAACAGAGCATGAGGAAATGGAGCAGGGTTTGACTATTAGACGATAAACGTGTATAGATTCTCAACTTGAAGGCAAGGTGGCGCATCTATCAGCTCAATCTAGACAAGTTTATTGGGCACAAAACAGATTAAAGAATTTACCATGACAATCTTATGAAACCCTATGTGGCATAACACTTGATCAAAATAGTAAAGACTTACAAAACAGATTTATCATCGCAATCTCTTGAAACCCTATGTGGCATAACAATTGATCACAATGGTAAAGATACACAAAACAGATTTATCATCACAATCTCTTGAAACCCTATGTGGCATAACAATTGATCATAATGGTAAAGTTGCACAAAACAGAAAGAATTCACCATTACAATTGCATGAAACCCTATGTGCATAACAATTAACTGTAATAGCAAAGACGCATGAACAAATACCAAAAGAGCAATATTGAGGGCAAGGTAGGCGCAGCATATATTTCTCTCTCAAGCAAAAGTTAATTACAAATGAGCAAAAGTTCTTATTTATATACATCAAGGTGTAGGGAACCCTAAAATCACCTTGAGTCATCTACAGTTCTTGCAATGCATGCAAGTTTTGCTGCCAAACCCTACAAAGTAAATCCATACGCTAACTCTGAAAGCTACCATCAAGACCGGCATATTTAACCTAAATGGACCATGTGCAAGCATGCATGTCCTTATTTAAAGCAAAGTTAATTGGACACTACCTTCAGTTAACTGGAAACCCTAACCCTAACTCCTGTAATGATAATTCCAAGAATGAGATAAGCATGTGTTAAGTCAGCAAGTAAACTCAAGACTGAAAGTCGAGTTAACTGCTGCTCATGACTCAACCCTCGAAAATAACTGCAGGTTCCAACTGGCAGATCACTCCATGTCAACTCGGTCTAACACTTCGACCAAGAACTCATCGATCTCTTTGTCATCTGGCACTTTGACGCTGTCCAAAAATAATAATCTGCTTCTTCAATTCTCTGTCACTTTCCTTGACTGTATGCATACATTCTTTAACATTTTTAGTCGCCTTCTTGAAACTAGCTGAAATCACTAAAATGTGATCCAAAATCTCCATCAAGATATCACGAACATGCTTCTGGAAGTTAGTTTGCACAGCCTCGAGATCAGCGTAGGTACCATCTTCACGAAGACAATGGCATGGGATTTGAGTGACTTTGGCGGCTCCGTAAATGGAGTAATCTCTGTTCTTTTTGCAGCGTAACGCTTCATTGTCAGCTGCTCTGATGAAAACCTAAATTAAGACCGATTTGGTCTCGAATTCAGTCTAGTTGAATCGCCTTCTGAAAAACTTGCCCGTTGACTGTGAACACGGCTATCTTCTGACAACTTTCTCGGAAAGCAAAAATGGCTCCTGGTGAGGCTAAAAATATACTGTCGGAGGATAATTTTCACCAAAAATTCTGAGACATGGGTTTTGTCTAGAAAAGGATTCTAAGACAACCCACAACGTCAGAATTGCGAAAACACGCCGTTTAGCCTAACATGCAAAGACTTTTCAGTCGAGAACTGCAGATGTTTTTAGAGCCTACTGGGGCAATTTTTCATGAGAAAATCTGAAACATGGGTTTTATGCACAACGGAATTTTGAACAAACCCAGATGATGCGATTTTCAAAAAGATGTGAGTTTGGCCCACATACAAAGAAATCTTCGGAAAAAAGCACAGAGCTTCAGAATGAAGGCTACGGGGCGATTTTCTCGAAAAAATCTAAGACGTGGGTTTTGCTGCAAATACTGAAGTATGCGAACCCAGATGATTAAATTCTGATTATGTGTTGAATTTCTTTGACATGCGAAGAAAGTACCTAAGACGAGAAATAGAAGAAATAAGACAGAAGATAGAAAGTTTTGCTTGTCTACTTCTGAAAAATCAGCCAACTTCTTCCTTGGAACTTGATGAAACCTGCATGCAAAGAGAAAATAAAGTCTAGAATCGCCTTCCTCTGAACAATCTGAACTCGTTGCTATGAAGAACGCTGAATTCGGACACCTATAACACCTTCAGCTTGCTGGTCGCTCAAGAAGAATAAGAACTTCAGAGCTAAAGATGATGAAATAATGGACGCCATGGCTGAAATATATAGATTTTCATCATTGAAATTCGCATAAAGCACTAAAGCTTGAAAAATGGCGCTTGGCTTCTAATTGGACCTCATTTTAGTTAACTGAAACTAAAATAAGCTAAATAAATCGCCATGCATTAGGGTTTCCCTTTTCAGTCTTTAGTTAACAACTTCATGCGAATTTGACTCTAGTTAGCAATCTTCATTGAATTCGCCAACCTTCACAATTTATTAAAATTTAATAAATAAGAACTAAAGCGTCCCTTTTGGAAACTTCAGTTGACAATCTTAATTGAGATGAGTTCGCCATTTTCATGCAATAAATATTCCAAAAATAGCGACCCTTTCATGACTTCAGTTGGCCTTCAAGAAGTGAATGTGCCAACTTCACATGCTAAAAATAACAACCCTTTTGGAACTAAAGTTATCACTCTTTGTAAAATGCGTAGCTTCACTAATTTACGCTTCATCAATAAAATTCTAAATATGGCGACCCTTTTGATAAGTGAAGTTAACATTCAAATGCGCCATACTTCACTAATTTATGCTTCATCATTTATGCCGTCCCTTCTAGAACTTCAATTAACACTCAATGAAGCGCCATCTTCACAAAATCTTCACAATTGCAACCAAATTCGCCATGCATGTAAACTCCAGTTGACATTCAAGAATAATTTTCGAAAATCCAACTTTGAACTCTTAAGGCGAATTCTAGACTTAGCCAAATTTTATGAAAATTTAAGCTAAAACCTCTGTCGAGACCTCTGTTCATCCTTTGACACTGGTTGACTGACTTCTCCGATTGGCTGGCTAACAGGTGCATTGCAGGACTAAGTAAAAACTGATCAAAAGATATCTTGAGACTACAGACCATAAAACTGACATCTGAAGGCTCAAAAATCCAAGCGCCTTTTTCAAAAGCTGCGCTTTTCTCCAGTGTTAGTCAATTCTCGTTTTCCTCTCGTTTTGCGCTGTATCTTCTGTAACTCGAACAAAACAGGTTCGTTTGACAAACTTGATAGCTCATCGCGAAGCTGACGTGATGTCGGACAAATGTCTGCTGGAAGTGACAAACCCTAAAAACAAGATTTGAGCCCCTAAAAGATAGGGCGCCCATTTGAGAATGTGCTCCCCTCTTCAGAGATAGAAAATTTTAATGATTTTCCTTCAAATTTTCACTTTTCTTAAATTTCTTCAGTAACAGACTGACATGACACTGACACCAACTCCATATTTAAAAACCCCAAAAACGACCTTCTGACATCACTTTAACAAGATTAAGACTCAATTAAGCAAAATGCCTTAGTGAAGCAAAAAATTTGGTTTTGGGTACAACAAATGTCGAAACCACTAGCAAGTTTGACTTGGCACAAAAGACATAAAGTCCGACTTGGCACAAGCACTTCAAAGTCCAACCTAGGCAAAATGTCCAAACCAATGCAAAGTCCAACCTCCCTCTAGTAAGGAATGTCCAAAATAACAAGAAGTTCGACATGGCCTAAGAAAGAAAATGTCTAAGTTTTCCCAAGGAGAGGATCATAAAATTGGCTAAAACTCAGAAAATTGGCTAAGGGTTGGAAAGAAAACAAGAAGAGTGAGGAAGGATAAAGAGAAAAAAAATAAAGAGGAAGTGAAACAAAATCCTGTCCAAGGATGGAATTTATCCTACATAGCACAACCCAAATTCAAAATTGGAGGCAAATCCACAGGCAAAGTTCATTCGAGCATAGAGATGGCCAAAATCTTGGCTAAGTGTTGAATAGCCAAAATTTGGCAAGTATGGGAAATACTTCACAGAGAAAATTCCAATTTCCTCCATTGTGGCGAAAGCACAGAGGCATTCTTCTCCAAATTCAAGGCACTTGAAAGAATATCCGGGCATCTTGGGGGGATTTCATCTACCATCCCAGACCTATTGAAGCAACCAGGAAAGAAAATAACTTCAAGTCCAGACATCTGCACCAAGGGGAGACTTCCAGACCTCAAGTGCAAGTGAGAAGAGGAAATCAAAATCTCGAAGGAGATCCAAGATCAAAGCTAGGAAGAAACAAGCGCAAAGGATAGAGTCGTCGGCAAGGAAGGATATTCTAAGGCAAGCACGTGGAAGAACAACAAAGTGGCCAAGGAAGACATCCAACACGCTGAGGTGGCACCTCATCATCTTCCAACCAATCAAATTGTTCCAAATCAACATGCAACAATTTTCTGTTTTATTGTTGGCAAGTGTCTTCGAATGTAATTTTCTCATTGGTCGAGAAGGAGTTAGTTATGCAAGCCCTAATTAGGGTTTTATTTTGTAATCTCGGTCATTGATTCTAAATCAATCTTGGCCATTGAATTGTAATCAAGGAGCGTGTAAATTGAGCTCACTCCTCATTTGTAAAGCATGGGAGCATGTTGCAAAACATGTTGAGATAAGTAAATTGTGGCATACGACTACCAAAGTAATAAGTAATGCATTGTTCAAATTGATGGTGATTACTTCTCTTATTTTGGAGTTGGCATGGTTCTCATCCCTCATCGTAGTTTAGATTTTATTTCATGTATGTTAGACGAATGCAAGATCTGATAAGTATTGTTTTATGGTGAAACTTTTGCTCATACTTTCTTTGAATGGATGATTTTCGTTCAATGCGTAAAGTTAGCCTGAGCTTACTTCGTGGATGCTTAACTTCTGTCTGGATAAATATTGTTCAATTTGATGGTAGTTATTCTTGACGTGAAAATCATAAGCACACTCCCTTGAAGATTGCACCCACTTTGTGTAGTTGTCGTTGAGTGTGGCGAAACAAAGCGTGGTTATTGGTTTCACCAAGTTAATACCGTCTCTTGAATTCTTAGGAAGTAGATTAGAACTTTTAAACCCTTGTCTCCTTTTTCAGTTTGTTTGATCCAAGACCCAAACAGTAGAGCTTCATTGTCTAGATCTTCATGGTGAATTGAACAAGCCTAGCATAAGTCCCTTTGTATTACCAGCATATCACAACGACCATTGAGCTTATCCACACGTCAATACTTGACATAAGGAACCTTGGAATCGCCATATGATCTTCTCACAATCTTAGCATACGCGGTGGTTTTTCAAGAGAGGATAGGGTGTCTTTGGGAATTTTATTCTGATGTTTGGTGTGTCACAAAACACGCATCAACACTACCTCCACCCTTTCCTCCTATAGTTTCATCAGGCACAGGATACGTTTCTCAATCGGATATTTGAATTCCTCATCTTCCACCGCGGATGCCAGCTGCAAAGCGGACAACTCCAGTGTGTTGGGTAACACAGCCTCCATGCCATATAAAATAGTAAAAGGGGAAGTGCCAATAGCTCTCTTGAGAGTGATTCTGTCAGCCCAAAGAGCGTCGTACAATTTTAGCTGAATTAGAGAGTTTGGTGAAACCACATATTTTTGCAAAGTTGCAAGTCCGACACAAACTCACCCAAGTCTGAGTTGGGTCTATAGATACATGGTAACCAGCTTGGCTCGTGACTAACTAAATAAATACTCACCAAGTTTGAGCATGTATATATGTTTAAATACACACAAAAACATGCACAAATAAATTGAAAAATTGTTAATGGCTTTCCATTTTTCGGTTTTATGGTTTTGCTTTTTATATTTTCTGAATCAAAGAGTTTGGAGGCCATGTCTGAGCCAGGTCTGTAGGTTCATGGTAACTGGTTTGGCTCCTGACTCACTAAATACTCATCAAGTCCTATTACTATAATAAAGATTCCATGATGCCTCTAGGCTTGAGAAAAAAATTGCAGAGGTAGAAAATCATTCAACATGCCTCTAAAAACAATAAACAGAATTGACAATGAAAATAGCATGTTTGGAAACAAAAAGAGGCCATTTACCAGTGAGCTGGACCTTAAAATTCCATGAAAATTATTGAGGCATCCAAAATCAAAATGGGAAAGCTTGGGTTCCACAAGAAGCTTGAAAAAGAATGAGGCAAAAATGCCACAGGCTTGGCATAAAAGAAAAAACAAATGGGGAAGGACATCATTTAATGCCAACATATCTGCATTGAATGCAGAGGTGGGGTGCCATGATTCCTTGTTCACCCAAATTATTGCCACTTTTTTCATAGCTTTCAAATGTTTATGATTGAAATTTTATAACTAGTTAAAGCATAATGAACTTTAAATAAAGTTAACTTGGATCTAACTTAGGATACCCATTGCATAACCAAACTAAAAAAAAAAATTGTGCTATACAATTCGTCAATTATTGTAGGAAACTTGAGTGATATTAAGTGGCCTGAGGCCTTAAACTACCCATTGTTGGCAAGATGCATAATCTCTTACAGCTTCATTGATCAGGATGTTGTATAGATTATATAAGAATTGAGGTGTCATACATCATATTTACCCTCAACCCTCATGATAATTGCTAAGCACAAAATGTGAATTGCAAGAAAACTTCATAGCCATGCAAAATTGAGACAGAAACTAGACTCCAAAAATCTCAAATATACAGCAATGTGGATGTGGAATAGTAAGAAAATCTGACAGAAGTGATTTATGTCTTGAAATTTGAGATTGAAT
Organism: Sequoia sempervirens; assembly: GCA_007258455.2. NCBI lineage: Eukaryota > Viridiplantae > Streptophyta > Pinopsida > Cupressales > Cupressaceae > Sequoia > Sequoia sempervirens. The sequence continues at coordinate 11,841 of VDFB02128074.1, forward strand.
CACTTCCTATTCATAGTATTTAGGGAAGAATGTCTATAATTTAGTTGTGCATTAGAAATACGATATTGGGGAAAGAATTACCACTGAAGTGAATCCCCAAGTAAGCATGGGTAAAGATCCTAGGGATAGGCAGAGATCTTCCTTGTTTTTCAGTTGTAACTATCTCTCTTTGATGTAACATAACATGCATTCTTTAAAAAGAATTATACAAAGAGGCCACGTCAATTTTCTCTTGTATATGTCAAATTACATGTAAGCAGTTCTCTTTTATATGCTGAATCCCGTGATTGCTTCCATCAAGATTTTATGGTCCATACCAAGATTGCAAAGTACTTTCAAATTGCAGGCACTTCAGACTTACCCAACAAAAAATTTCATATGGTGAATCGCATGTGTTACTCTAGAATTTAGGCCAACATTTGTCCAGTACAAGTGTGCAACAAAAGGCTTTCATTTTTATTAAGCAAGAGCTGATATACTTGTGGAGGAAAATATTACAGGACACTCCTCATGTGGACTGACTTATGACTTGTAAAGAAAAAGCAAATGAAAGTAATGCATTGATGCAGAAAGCAAGAGAAAGAACACACCCATTTGATCTGGACTAAGCATATGCGATCCATTTTTCACGGAGTCAAGAGACTTTGTATAGATTGTGAAACAAAACTATAAAGAAACCCAAAAGCCATGCCACTTGGGTTGACATGTTAGGGTCCTACAACAATGTTTTAGAGGGTTGTTTTGTAATGTCCCCTGTTGGGATATCTCTATATTTTGCCTTAAAACCACAATTCCAATCAAAATAAGAAATGCAATATATTTAAGAATAATGAAATTACCAATTAAATCATCCTTTATAAGATAAGTCTTGGTTTAGGTCCTGCACACAATATTAGTCACAAGGAATTGACATTAATTCATAAGCCATAACATATATATATTACTAATCATTAGTAAACATCATGATATCTATGTGCATTAGTCACATCAAAATCTAATTAATGCAATAGCCTTTCCAATGTGGATTCCCATAATAATATTATTAGGAATTCGTTGAAATACTTGCAAACCCCAATCTCAAGGTTGGTCTCTCTTGTATTGCGAGAGCATGAAGGTGGGTCGCCCTTCCATCCCTCAATTCACTTTGGAGGCTAGTCGTCCCCCTTGATCAAGCCCAAGGGCATGGAAGGCTGGTCTTCCATTCCACCCCCTAGCCACGAGAATGGAAGGTCAGTCTTCCATTCCATCTCGTGGTGACGTACTTCATAAGAGCATGAAGGCCGATCTTCCTTCACCTCTTGTAAACTCGGAGGGTTGATCTGCCTCCCTATTTGCAATTGAAATATTCCGAGCCAATTTTTTTTCAATTTTTCAATTACAATAAGCAGAGCAATACACAATCGTTAGGGTTAGCACTTAAACCAAACGATGCGGAATTCAACTCTAACCAAGAATGTACACCAGGATCCTAAGTTGGGCAAGGTGTGAACATATGGTCAGAGGATCTCAATGCAATGCTGAATAGGAACTCTAACCAAGAATGCGCCGGATGACGACGAGCATATGGTCAGAGGGTCTTAATTGAAATGTTGATACAAAGAACTCTAACCAAGAATGCGTCGGAGAACGACGAGCATGTGGTCAGAGGATCCCTACCACTAATATGCTGAAAGTAAACTCAACACCAAGTATGTGCTACCCAATTCCAGAATGGAAATGAGGCGACCATATGGCGGAGATATAAAGAAATACAAATGCAACTTCAGAATGTAAAGTAAGATTAAGAGAAATGCTGGCAGTACTACTGTTCAGCTTGCAATGAAATATAGAATGCCTGCAAGATCAAGGATTAGAGCTCTTCAAATTGCTGCAACAACAAAGGTGTCTTTCACAAAGCCTTTAATGACTTCCTAACACCAATCCATGAGAAAATGCAGATTTCTCAAATCTGATATGACAGACCAGCAGGTTAATAAGTAAAACCAGCAACATATAACCCAATCAAAATGCTCATAACTCACTCAGTACCCACCCGAATGAAGTGAAATCAAATGCAAAACACCCTAAGAAGTATGGCGACCAAGATTAGACAACAAAACCTCCCCAAAACCTTTTATCTTTTTTGTGCACAATTCCCAAGGAGACCCAAATGGTACGGCCCTCTAAGAAGGGCGATTTTCTTCTTAAAAATCAAGGCTTTGTCTAAAAAATCTGAAACTTATCAAAGTGGGGCGCCCTTGCCTAGGAAACACAATGAAACAATACCCATAACCAGCATATTTTTATTTTAAAATATATGAGTGAAAACTACAATTCTGCTTGATATCAGCAACTCCAGAAAATGACATGGAATGCAATAAACTGACTACAAATGACAAAACAACATTACAATGCAAACCTCATTACAGATTCTCTCACAAGTAGACTAAATTCTCCACTAGATGCTATCTCTCAAGCATGAAGTCGAGCCAAGCTAGGAGGCATTCATTCCTCGAAGCAGTCCCAGCACCATTCCGGCAGCATAACAATACTTCAGACATAAGATAATCCAAATGAAGAGAGGGAACCTCCTTTTATAGACTGAAGAGAAGACTCCAGAGGCTTCTAGAAAGTGCACCCTAATTCCAAGTTGTTTTTAGGTTTAACTTCCTTCTTCAAAATGGCGTACCTTCCGTAAGAGATAAAAATCACTTCTCTTTTTTTTTTAATTAAAATGTAAACTCCTCCAAGTAGGCGTCCAATTTCCCTTGAGCAATTATAAACTTTAGAAATATAAAAATATTTTCTTCATGAGAAAATACCCCTCAAAGTCCCCTTCTTTAAAACAACTTTTAAGTTATATCACTAGGCCAAGGGGTATTTTTAAAATAAAACATTTTGACTTAAAATAACTTATTTCTCCAAAATGAACCCCTTAAGCCAAAAATGAGAATTACCCAATGAACAGCCAGAAGAGGAAAGTTGACTGAGCTAGTGCTGACTGGACCACTGCTAAAAATAGAATTTACTAAAAATAGTAAATTCCTGAAGGTGCTCGGAATGCCAAGAAAAACACACCACTGCGAAGCTCTCTAAAAACCCAAAAAGAATCCGCCATTCAATCAACCAACCACAAGCAATAGCAACCTCCAAAACACGAAACCCTAATTTCACCTTCCGAGTAGCCTACGGGTCTCCGGAATAGGCCAACGGTCAACTGGAAAGATCATGCTCGAGAAGGGGACATTACAGCAATCCAATTCTCTAAACTCGAAATAGATTATTATACGAATCCCTTATCACATATAATAAAGAGAAGCATGTAGATTATTCACGAAGATCATTAATTTTCTACAAGTACCACTATTGCAAGATCACATATATATGTATATATGTGTGTGTGTATATATATATATATGTATGTATGTATGCATGTTTGTATATATATATATATATACATACATATGTATGTATGTATATGTATATGTACATATACTGTTACACCCCGATTATATAGCTACTATTGTATAGGGCGATTGATTGTAATGACTAAATCTATGTGATGAATAAAACATGTTTCTTGTTACCAATATGAATGTGTCACCATTTAATGATTGTCTCATTTAAATGTTAGTTCTATTGATGTTATTCTTGATGGATATGCATGCAAAGTTATAGAGTAATGTTTATTCTAACTTTTAAGATGTTTCATATATACTGCTTTGTTGTGAACATATGACTCCCATTAGTGTGTCATTGAATGCATGTGTGCGAACCATTCCTCCAAGCAGAGGAGAAATATCACCCGAGAGAGGAGCTTGGTCAGGTAAACAGTAACGAGAACCATTTGAGCATACACACATCATTATAGGTTGGGAAGAACCAAGTCAATTATGTTGGTCTTGATAAGTCATCCATAGGCTTTAGGAGTCTTGTTTACTTCTTTGTGCTTTGTGAGTGATGTTTATTTGTATATCTGACTTACTATATTACGATCATTGTGAGGATAATGAGAATGGATATAAGTGAATAGGTTGAGTGGGTATGTATACACATGTATATAGTATATACATGTATCCATATGTATAAACATATCGATACAGACGTATGATGGCAAATGGATATGCTCATACGAATGCATCGATGTGGTATACATACACATACGTGTACACTTAGGTATATATGAGTATATACATGTATATATATATATACACAGCTACCTATTGTCTGAGGATATAAATAATATTATGTTATTATTGCCTAGTAATTTACATATACATGTATGTATATATGTATATATCAGATTATGAAATGGTTACTAAACGATATACATATATATATATATATGTAAATATATATATATATATATTATATATTGTGTAAATATATTTATATATATATCATAGTAAAATAATATATACATATATATATATATATAAAATATATAATATATATAAATATAATTTGATATTATAAATCTTTTAAAGTGGATAAAAGATTATATCATTTGGAGTGAATATTAAAGTCTAAACTATGGAAAATCGATGAATATCTCTCAGCCGATTATTTATGAATTGGGCTATTTTCATTTTGATAAATTTAATCATTGAAACATGGGGAAATCGAAATATTCCCTATCACTTGAAATGTTCATGTTTAAACTATTGGAAAACAAAATATGTGCTTTCAAACTATTGAAAAGCTAAATACGTGAAAAATGAATGGCACTGGAAATACACGCGCCTGTGAAGTGTGCTTTGCCTGGAAGAAGAAATCAATGCAGCAGAGAAATAGGGGCGACACAGCCTGAGAAGGGATAAGGTGTTTTGTGAATAGCCATGACCATTTCCAATGTGATGAATCATTTTCACAGTTGGCGCCATTTATGGTAATATACTTGTAGATGTCGATTTCTTCATTTTAATCATGTGCATATTGAATTATTCTTCAAACTGCTGGCAAATTCTGAGGTCGAATCACCTCTTGAGGTGCTGAGTATGTGAATAGAAATCCGCCACTTATCATTTGAAATATTCAAAAATACAGTCCTGGCAACTTACATGCCTGTAGAAGTGGAAGTCGATGGGTTTCTGGCTCTATATATATAGTTGCCAGTACATTCTTCATACTACACTTGCAAAATCCGAATTTTCTATCAATTTATGAGTTTGCTCCACAATTTCTTTGTTCTGAAATCATATTTTATTCTGAGTGATAAAAACAGAGGAAATACCAGTATATTATCATCACATTCTAAGTTTATCCCAATATCGTTGTATATTCATCATTTGAGAGTCTATTTCTGAGTAAGAATTTTGTCAACATTGAGGGTTTGTGTTAAGAGGAAGATTGGGATTGCATCATCTGAAGGAAAGCTCATAATCAGGCATGAAACATTCTTTATCTTCAATTTTGATTCTGATTGAAATATGTTGTACCCCAAAATTAAAATTTTTGTTATACTTAGACATTTTGAAGAAATGAGTAAGAGTCTTGTCAAATCAGTAAAAAAGGTCAAAATTTGGGTGTGCATGTCTTGCATGAGGGGTTAAAACGCAAAATTTTCAATTTCTGACGATCTGGGTCTGCTGAGAACAGCATAACCTGCAAAACCTAGATCTCAGTTTTTCATCCCTAAATTTTAGGAAAACTGCTATTTTTAGAAATTTTCTCGAAATAGTAACGTTTTCTGGGTTTTTCTAGGTTACTTTCGAAATAGATACTGGCAAAATTTTCTAAAAATAGAAAGTTGGGGCAGCAAGTTTGAAGAAATTTTGTGATTCAAGAATCCATAGTTGCTGGTTTTACATCAGATTTTTCAGACCAGCAAGCATAAACCCTTGTTTTTCATTCTTCTCGTTCCAGAAGATCAAATTTTTCAAGCTAAAGGCTAAGGCTTTCCATTTTTCAGTCATCTGGGTCTTTTTGCCTCAATCTTCTGAAGAATTTTTCAAGAACTTCATCAAGTTGCAGCAAGTGCTTTTATTTTGCATGTTAGTGAAAACCTCAGTGCATTCAAATTTCAACCATCTGGGTCCTTTCCAATCAGTCTTCTAAAGAAAACCCATATCGCAGCTTTTTTCAAGAAAGTTCAAAAACCTAGGGTTGGCTGCTTTTTCGATCAAACATCAGGGTTTTGCAAATCTAATCATCTGGGTTCATTTCTAATCATATTCTGAACAAAACCCAGATGCCAGCTTTTTTCGGGAAAAATTGAAGAAATTAGGGTTTGCTGCTTTTTCAGGCAAAATTCAAAGTTTTCAAAAACGGACGATCTGGGTTATCTTGCATCGATATTCTGAACAAAACCCATATCTCAGAAAAATTCTCAAAAATTTGTCCGTTGGAGCACAAAAATCAGCATTCTAAAAATAGAAATTGTTCAAGACTTGTCTAAACAAGGCGAGTTTACAGTCATTCTTCGAGTTTTCTGAAATGGAATACACTCCTAATGTTTTCAAATTGAATCAGCTCTCTTTCACAATTATATCAAAACAGCTGAGACAGACTTGCATCATGTCAAGCGGTGTTCGATCTACATGCCTTGGAGAGAGCAGGCAACACTTCAATCAAGAACCTGGGACATTCTGGACTCCTCGCAGCAGCGTCTATTCCTATATCAGTTGGAGCCTTGAGTTCGTAATCGCTTGCATTAAGCATTACAACCCGGCTACTAGGGAGATCCAGTCAGCAGATGGTAGATTGATTTGCAGTCTAAAGCCGATATGGTCGAAAGGTATTTTTCCATTCCCCCGTGGCCTGAAAGCGTAACTCTTTCAAGGGATGAATGTGAAAAGATGTGGAATATGCATAAAGATAAATATAGTAAGAAGATTGCACAGAGATGGATGAAAGAAAAACATAAAACATTGCCGAAGAATGTCGGGCGAGGAGAGTTCAAGGATGAGGTTGCCATCATCATCACTTTGCTCAACAGGGTCACTGGCTTAGAGGATGCCACCAAGTTTCAACCTTGGATGTTTTATGCCATACCTCACATCATGAAAAAGACCGAGTTCTATGATTGGCCTACTTTGATTAGTGACTGCCTACATCAGCAAATAACAGAATACTTCCAGTTTCATGTATTCCACATGGTGTCATACCTAGCCTACCTGGTGGCCTATCAAGGTCAATTCTGTAGAAACCCTAGTTTCCCCCTGAGACCGATTCTGACTGAGTTTTGAGTTTTTCTGAAGGTTTTAGGTTTTTGCTTGTTTTTTGACGTTTTGCATGAATAGTAAAGATGGCGATTTTGAAAGGGGATTACAAATAAATCTTATAAAATAATTCAACTCTATAAATAGCAAACCCTAGCACAAATACTGAAGCCAGTTCATATATTATTCTTCTGAAGACGATTACAAAGATACCCAGATACATGCAAGATGAAAAGGCAATGATTTATTAAAAACCTGATTTCTGTAGCAGTCATTTAATGAGGCTGAGAATGGTACGGCTGCAAATGACTAAACCCTCTCTTCCCCTGTCTGGTGATCACAGAAGTCCTCAGCTACTCCAGCGCCCAAGGTAATGAAGATTGCTTGCCTGGTAGGTGGGCGTTTTGTCCAGAACATAGAAGACATATCCTTGTTGATGGTACGGCCAAGTACACTGCTGTACGGCCTGAAGATGATCAGCAACCAATGAAAATGTATGGCATTCAATCAAATCACTAGATCCAATAGTTATAGGCGTTCTCACTGATGAAGTTGAAAGACCAAAGGATAGGCGAACTTCTTCTTGTGCAAAGTACGGCTCTTGCAATGATACAGCCTGCTGTACACAGTACGGCTGATAGCAGCAAATCAAGTGAATAAGGGTACGGCTCCCTCTGCTATCTCTGTCTGGCACTGGCAAATGATTCTTGATCCCCCTGGCGCCACCAAAGGTGCAAACTGGAAACCAAGTGTTAGACGTTTTCTCCAAGTTCACAACTTGCCTCTCTCATGACAGTACGGCCAGGTACAAGTCTGGTACGGCTGAGACAGCAAATTAATTAACTTTGTACGGCTTCTTTATTAAATCTCCAGAATCACAAGAATATGCGCCTTTATGAATAGAAGGTATTCTGAAGGATTAAATATGCTGAAGCTCTGCAAAACAATAATCTCTGATGTCTGTATCGACTGTGATGCTCTGTAATTCCTCCTGTATGAAGAAATTTCTCAACTGGCAATAAATCAGATGTTATTTCACATCCTCTGAACTGCTTCGATGGAGATGGCTCGTTCCCCAACGAATAACGAACTCAAACCCTAAGGTCTTCGTCCTCTGGCAAAGCCTGATCAATTTTTCAATTCTCCAATGTCATAATCCCTCAACTTTCAAGGCAAAACCCTTTAATCTTCTCAAAAAGGCGAATTCCTTAATAATAGGGAATTTTAATATATTTCACTTTTAATCTTTTATTATTTCAATAGTTCTCCGACAAATATTTTAATATTTAATTAATCGTCAACTGGCCCCCTTTTAATGTTGGCGCACCCCTCAAGGCAATCACTTAAGTTATAATTATAAATTATAACTTTATAATATAATCATTAATTAATTAATATTTAATCAATATAATTAAATATTAATATTTCTCCCGTTACTTGTCCGTTTCCTGTTCCGTCTGATGTTGACGAACTCTGAAGTGATTCCGATGCCGCCAAAGCCAACTGCTAAAAATAGCAGTGGTCCCACACTGCCTGCCAGGAACTGCTAAAAAATAGCAATTCTGCAAAAAAGTCCGAATGAGCCCGAACGAAAGCCAATCGATCAAAACTGCCAATCTGAAGCTGAGCCAAGCTCCGAAACGACCCTCTAACCACTCTGTCAGCCTACGAGGGTCTCATGATAGGCCGATCTCACGATCACTGTATGCCGCCAAAAATGGGGACATGACAAATTCAAAGGGTTGAACACCGAGGGATCGTTGAGCGTACAACACATATATAACTATTATCCCCAGTTGGAATTCACAAAGTCGTTTCACCACTACAAAAGGGTGAACGAGGCATTCTTGATGTACACAGTGCGGGACTTAAACAACGAATTGCACGTCCGCATCTCTTCAGTTGCCAGGGCAGCAATGGCGGAATGGGCGGATTGGTTTATACAGTTTCCTACCTTTACCTATCTTAGGGTCTATGGTTATTCACTGCCCCGCTCATGTTGCCAAGGTATCCGTCAGATGAGGTCATCTTCATGGAATTCTTGAGGCAGGCTCACGATGTTCACACAGTCTTGAGGAATAGAAAGAAACCCTCTCTTCACTTTCCATTAGGGTTGGGTATTTATACATGCAGGACTGCTGCAGATGCCAGGACAATTGGAGAAGAGTTAGATAAATTCGGCCTCAAATCCTACAGTGAGAGGCGATCATTTGATCCTCATGGTGTCTACGCTGGCCGATTGGAGAAGAACTATAATCACATACCCGCACTTGAAGATTTTTGGGCTAACTGTGCAGATGAGTTTGAAGTGCGAAGGCGTAGTTACAGAAGGCTAACTCTCCATCAGATGAAAAACTGTTTAAATGAAGATATAGAAGGGCTCTCTGATGACGATGAAGATGTGCTTCTACCGATGTACACTCGGAAACGAATCGAGGATCAACCTCTTCCACAAGTTAATTGGGCAAACAAGGAATCTCTTTCTGTTGAAGACAGGACAAGACAAGTCATTGAGCATAGTAAGGTTTTCTTAGTGCTTAAAAGGAAGAACTCCATTCCAGTAGCAGAGCCGCCAAGGATAATTCCCTCTTCTTCCAGAACACAGTCGAAAGGAAAGGGTAAAAGTCAGTCTCAAGATGGCATCAAAGGTTGTAGATCAAATAAAAATGTAAAAAGAAGGTTGGATTTCTCAGGCATAGTCATACAGGAACAGCCTACGGTTGATTCAGAAGTTCCTCCTGACGAGCCCATACCTCAGAATGAAGCAAAGGAGCCACCTTCAACACATGTTTCTGTACCTTTGACGGGTTCTTCACCAATTCACATTGATCTTGATATCGAAGATGATGAAGAGATTGCAGCAGTACCTCCTGAGGAAGTTAGTAAAGATACTACTGTGTCTTGGCTTGAGAACTCCTTAGGAAGGGTTAGGAGAAGGCCTTCATATCAAGTGAGTCTTGATGATCTCGATAATATCTATCAGGAACCTCCTAAGAAGAAGGCAAAGAAGCAAGTTCACTTTGATAGGAATCCTGATAACGAGATAGTCATAGAGACTACAGTGCCCCCAGAAGATAAGAATAGGGATGAGGTAAATATGGATGATTTTGTCATGGTCAAGGCTAATCTCGGTAGAAATACCAGACATGCAGATTTGAGTCTCTTCAAAGTTGTATCCGAAAACCTTCAAGAAAAAGTGTTTAAAGATGGAGAAGACAAGGCAGCCCTCAAGGCTGAAAATTAGCAGCTCAGGCTTTTCATGTCTAACCTTGTCCATGGTTCTTCACAAGCAACCCAGTTGCTGCCCCAGGTCTTAGAGACACCAGCTGATCACCATCAGTTAAGACAGCTGGTCATATGTGGGAAGGAGACTCAAGAGTGGATCGAGAGCTTCATTGTCAGAGGAAGGGAGATCTTGGCTCAGATGTTCTAGTTGAGAGAAAACGCTCATGAACTTCGTCAAGGCATCCAAGGATTTGAACAAACACTGGCTGAAGTAAAAACTAGGCATGAGATTATCATTGCTGATTTAGACACAGCCTACGGTTCAGCAGTTTCAAAGGAGCACAAAAGACAAATCCTTGCTTGGAGAGAGCGTCATGTTTTCAAAGTTAAAACTTATGAGAGGATATCCGAAGAATTCATCACCTACAGACAAAGGGTGGTTGAAGCTCTTCTTTTCATCAGCGAATTCGTCATAGAGATCCCCTCTCAGTACAGCCTCGAAGATGGTTCTTACATCGGGCTTGAGGAGGTGCAAAATCAGTTCCAGAGTGTTGTTCACAATTGCAGTCCAGTTGGCGGAAGGATAGGCCATATTTCAATGATGTCAGCAAAGTTCGATAAAGCGGGCAATGAGGTTGAAGATTTCCTGAGATCTATTGCAGATGCTGAAGATATTCTTGAAAAGCGGTGCTTTGTTGTTGATGGCATAGATGCACCGAACCGGGACACAATCTCTAACTTCCTAGCGGATGTGATCGAGCTTTAAAGCAGCTTTCTTCTAGAAGCTTTCTTTCCCGCTTTCTTTCTATTCTTGGAATGATCCTTATCCATTCTTTGAGGATAGAAAGAAGATAAAGAATCCATAATAGTTGGCGTTTCCGCTTTTAAACTTTCTAGGTTTTTATCTTTCCTGGATTTAGTAATAAGACTTGCTTGTTGAGAGCAGGCTAGATTCAATGAAAAGCAAGGAGATTTTAGGGTTCCCTACTCCTCGATTGTCTATAAATAAGATCCTTTGCTCATTTAGTTTCTTTAACGTGCTAGTGAGAACAAAGCTTGAGCCTATTGGTACCCTTCTATTTGTTGCTCAGAGTATTGTTCATTTGTGTTGTGATAAGCAAATTATTTGAGCCTCTTTGTAACAAGGGAGTTAGTGGTGCTGTTTCTATTGTGTTAGAATAAGTTTGCAAGCCTCCTTAGCTGCAATTTCTTGTTCAAGGCATGTTAGAAGTGAGCTTTGTTTGAATTTGAGTAATAAAATCATGAACCTCCTTTGCCTTGGTCCAAAATCTTAGATTTCCGTTATTTATGTTCTACTTTTATGATCTTGATTTCAACTTACAGTGAAGTGTGTAGGTGTTTGTTGAGAAGGAGGTTATTGAAGTATTTTGTCAGAAAATCTACCTTGTTAATTTCTAACTTCTCTTGCTCTGCTATTACTTGAGAGGCTAGGAACGTCTTTAGTTTAAGTTAGTCGTAGTTGAAACTTCTTATCAGAAAATCTCAGCTGCGGCGTTTGTGTTTAAAAGACCTTGTGCTTTAAGCTGATCAAAAAGATAGGCAATTTAGTTTTAGTTTACTTTCTTTCAAACACCATCAGCAAGAGGGAGCTTCCCCTCCTAATTTGAAGAACAGTTTATCTGTGCATAGCTGTCCGTTTTCAAAGCCGCATTCCAGAGGTGCAAATTTAAACGCCAACAGTTTTCTGGCGCCCACCGTGGGGCACGAGGCTTTAAACAACAAAGAAAGCTTAGGCTTTATGTCACGGGTATGACTATCTAGCGTCCTACTGCTCCAGTCCAACAAGCTGATCTTACACCTCCAGTTATCCAGCCGAGTTTCCAGATAATTGAAGGAGAGCAAGTGGACATTATCAGTAGCTTAAGGAGTTTCATCTTTGAGAAGAAGGAGACCCTTGCTCAGTGGAGAAACGCTGCTGTTATTCTAGACAAAGAGGAAGAGAAAGCCGATATTGCAGCCGAAAGACCTGTCTTGCCACCACCCGCATGGGACTAGACAATCCTGGCTTACATAGTCTATACAAGGAGGAGAACAAGAACAAATCCGCTCTTCCAAGAAGAAGATCCTTTCCTCACACATACGTATCCTACAGAAGTTGGAGGGTCATCCAACACAGTTCCTGAATCCAACACAGTTCCTGAGTTCAACGCCGTACCTGTGTTCGAAGAAGAAGAATCCGAAGTGATGGGTGATCACCACAACAACGATGACAACAATAATCGCAATCGGAGAAGAGGTCCCCCACTGCCTTGGGGTGATCATATCGGACCTTTGGCCCTAGGAGCAAATCACGAATTGCCTAAGGGGTCAAGAAAGCACTTTCCACGGTTCCAAGGTGATGGAAGTCAACATCCTGACGATCATCTTTCAGCCTTTTCAACAGCTTGCGTTGTTTTGCATGTAGCTCATGAAGATATTGCTGTTCGTCTCTTTGTTGAGACACTCGCAGAAGCTGCTGCCGAATGGTTCAATCACTTGGATCCTGGTTGCATAAACAACTGGAATACTATGACTGAAAAGTTTCTTGCGAGGTTCAAGCCAGCTGAAGATAGTCACCAGTTGTTCGCTCGACTTTCCAATTCAAAGGAGGACAATGAACCAATGAGAGAGTTCGTAGCAAGGTTTAACCGCCTGGTTACTCGTCTTTCATATACACTCAATCCATTGCCTGAGATCCTGTTAAGCAGTTTTGTCAATGCACTTCCATCAGAGATAGCCTTTATCATAAGGTCGGCTCACAAGACGGAACTAGGAGAAGCACAACAAGGTGCAATAGAAATTGAAGACAACATGATCACTTCAGGAAAGATCAGAGGAGATGCTATTAGGCCCTTGGTTCAAAGTTCTGTTGATCCATTACTCCAAAGGGTTGCAAATGAAGTAACTATTCTCAAGAGGCAATTGCCACTTCAGCCGACGCCTCTTGCTCAAGTTGCACCACCACCTGCCTTGCCCGCACCACAACAGCCTTATCAGCCTCAGCAGCCATATCAGCCGAGGAGGAATAACTTTCAGCCTTACAACAATTACAAGCCACGAGGGCCACCTCCACCAAGGCAAGTGGCCAACAATACACAAAATGTTGTGTTTTGCTCTTTTCATGATTCCACTTGTTGGTGTAAAATCTAACACCTCTGGAATGCAGGTTTGTACGGACAGCTATGTACACTACGCAATGAGTGCTCTTCAAATTAGGAGGGGAAGCTCCCTCGTTGTGCTGGAATGCATGAAAAAGAAAAGTAATCTAAGTCCTATCTTTTTGTTCTCAGAATTTGGAAGAGAGGCCACAAGGTTAGAAAACCAAGAGCGTTAGCGACTAAGGATTTTCTAGTTTAGGATATTAACCTACAACTAAGCTATCTACTTTAAATCTATCAATTTCCTCAGAAAAGCAGGCATGGGAAATGGAAGCGAGTTTTGTTGCTCGAACCCGATAAGCGAGTTTAGATTCTCTACTTGAAGGCAAAGGTGAAGCATCCTCGGCTCAATCTAGACAAGTTTATTGGGCACAAAATAGATTTAAATTTACCATGACACAATCTTATGAAACCTATGTGGCATAACACTTGATCAAAATAGTAAAGACTTCACAAAACAGATTTATCATCACAATCTCCACGAAACCCTATAGCATAACTGCTTGATTATAATGATAAAGATTCACAGCGAGATTTATCACCGTAATTTCTGAAACCCTATGGCAGCATAGCGATTGATCACAATGGTAGATACACAAAACAGATTTATCATCACAATCCTCTTGAAACCCTATGTGGCATAACAATTGATCCTGTGTGGTGAGATGTTCAAAATAGATTTATCTAAACTATGGAAAAAGAATCACCATTACCATCTCTTGAAACCCTATGTGACATAACAATTAATAAAGTAATAAAGCGAAGACACATGAACAAATACCAAAAGAGCAATATTACGAGGGGCAAGGTAAGTATGACATATATTTCTCTCTCAAGCAAAAGTTATTTACAAATGAGCAACTCTTATTTATATACATCAAGGTGTGGGGAACCTAAAATCACCTTGAGTCATCTGATCTTGCAATGCATGCAAGATTCGCTTTGTAAACCCTAATGAAGTAAACTATACGTGGCGGAAAACTACCATCGGAGTTAACGAAACATCTAATCTAAAAGCTGGGCCGATTATTGCAAACATGCGTCCTTATTAACCCAGTTAAGCTGAAGCTACACCATCGGAGTTAACGAAAAACCCTCAAGTAAATAAGGAAAATCTCAGAATAGATATGCATGTGATGACAACATCGAGTTAACTTGAAAGGGTAACACCAAGTTCAACTCGTGTGTGTAATGTCTATCCTGAGAGGTGGGAACTGAAGTTTACTAGCTGTGATCTCGAGCAAATCAATCCCTCAACGAGATTGTTAACTGCATCAACATCTGAAAGTCAACAACTTGAGCAATCTTGGCAATCTTTGCACACTCAAACTAGCATTTCACTGACTGGTAACTTTGGCGGCTCCGTAATTGAAGTGATGAACATTATCTCCTCTGCAACTTGATACAAAATGGTCTCAGCTTTTCTAACGAAATCATGAATTAAGACCGATTTGGTCTTGAATTCAGTCTGTGTGTACTGTACTCTGAAAAACTTCGCTGTTGACATGAACTTGACTATGTTAGACAAGGAACTTGGAAAGCTAAAAAATAACTTTTCTTTGAGGGCTAAAATAGCCTATCGAGAAGTCGATTTTCAGCGAAAAATCTGAGATATGGGTTTTGTCGGAAGAAGATTCTAAGACAGCGAGAATGTAGGTTCGCGAAGAATTGACTTCTACTACGACCATGCAAGGAATTTTTCGGTTGAGAAAATTAGAGCCTCGAGAACTGATGCTCTGGAGTAAATTTTCCTGAAAAATTATGGCACATGGGTTTTCTCGAGGAAGCTATTCTGAATCAACCCAGATGATTTGTTTTGCCAAAAGTCGCCAATTCTTCAAACATGCGAAAGAATTTAAGACGAGAAATAGAAGAATTTAAGACAGAAGAAAGAAGTTTTTAGTGCTCTGCTTCTGCTAAAATCGCCATCTTGTTTGAAGTCTGCTGATAATTCTGACTTGTACCTGCAAATAAAATGTTTTGATATCTTCGCCAATGATTGTTGATGAAGAATTTGCCTTTGGTTTGCTAAAATTCGCCTTTGCTTGAGAAATATGAATTTTGACTTTGAAGATATGAATTGCCTTGAAAAATACGAATCTCCCTTGAAAATACGCCTTGTGAATGAAGAAAAACGAATTTTGCTTGAAAATACGCCTTTGCCTTGAAGAAAAACGAATTTTGCTTGAAAAATATATAGATTTCTCTTAAGAAAAACGAATTTCTCTTTAGCTTTGTGAATAATAAATGAGATGGCGCCATGTAAGAAGATGAAATTAGCATCAATCACGACAAGCGCAAGATTTAAAACCTCGGTGAAAATAGAAACCTTCTGATTGGACCCCTGATTCTGCAATCTTGGTGAAGTTCGAAATAAATAATAATAAAATATTTATTATGCAATAGCAAAGGCGCCAAAAATAGAAAATCGCCACTTAATGCTAAAATATGCAAAATATTTGAAACTCCAGTTGACAATTGAATGAAACTTTAGGCTTCACCGTTGGACTTCACCGATTCCAAAAAGTCATTGTTTGAGCTCATAGGCGTCCATTTGCTCAAGATATTCCACTTTTTATTAACTCCCTATTTAATAGCTGACAGCACTGTTACGACTGGCCAACTTCGACACTGATTTTCGGGTGATGCTGAGACTGATCTGGAGAATTCATCAGAAAGCCTACTGAACAAGGAAGAAATGTCTGCTAGGAGACACTACTGCAAAATCCATCATTTAATACCCTAAAAAATTAGGCGCCCCTGATTAAATTCATTTACGGGTTCCAGACTTGACCATTTTCCTAAACTGCCATCTGACACTTCAAACAGCTGCTGACGGTGAACGGTGAACCCTGCTGATAAGAAACGAAGCCCACTGCATGCCTGGAGACATTCTGCATCCAACGGATATACATACGACATCTGGAAGTTGTGTTAAGGGCCTAAAAAGTAAAAGCGCCCCTGGCTCTTAGTTGCACTGATGTCATTTTGACGAAAATTGAACTTTCATCCAAGTACCCCACTTTGACCTCTGATATCTGGAGCTGGGATGACCCGATTCAGGCACTATCTGTTTTAACGGACAGCCAGAAGGGCCCACAAGAGAAGTCTCTGGAGGTGACGAAGCAAGAAAACTGCTTCTAAGACCTCAAACACTCCGATCGTGTTTATTTGAATTACGCAGCTCCAGACTTAGCCATTTTTCGGATATCTTCACTTTACAGTATTACACTAAAGACCTCGAACGTACGAGCGACTGCCAAATCCCGAAGACTGACGGCTAGGCTCGTTGGATAGATAAAATGATTACGCTCAATAGCCGTGAAGACTTGAGCAGCGGAGCTCATCTGATAGGCCTAAAGGCTAGGCGCCTCTCGACTGTGAAAATACACTGCAAATCGTTTGTTGTTTTGCCCGTGAAATTACGTGCTTGGCAAAATCTCCGCCACGATCACCTGGAACGTCGAATTGACAAGCAAAATGGTGCATTGCGGAGCTAGGCTAGAGTATTACTGATGTTAGGAAGACTGTCTGCAAATTTCACCATCTGGAGGGTCCTTTAAACCAGCGCCCCTGGGCTGTACTTGCACTGGGAACAAATGGAGAAGCTCAGAAACGTGAAAACTCCATTTTAAGCTGATCTTTGGATGACTGCCACCGGAGTTCTGAAACTCGGATGACTACGTTTGATATTTTGTCGGATGAGCAGACTAGTCGAGAACAGATTGACTGTATCCGCCATCGAAAACGCCAAGATTTACCCCCTCTTTAAGATGGGCGCCCTCAGGCTAGAGGCGCGCTTTTGCCTGAAAAAGACAAATTTCTCACATCTGGAAATTTAGGGATTTCAACTTCTGTCGTTGTTTACTGGAGCTGTGGGTCTCGAAAAGCTTTGCTGGATAGCTCAACGGATAACCAGACTAATTCTGAAGAGATTGACTGGATGCTTGAACATTTTAAACAAGATCTTGACCTCCAACAAGCTGGGCGCCCTTGGGCTATACTTGCACTTTCTGACTTTTTCCTGAGAAATCTTCATAAATTAATCACTGAAAACTCCATCTCGACCACTGAAATGACCATGTGCCACGTGAAATACTATCGTGAGACGCTCCTCCATCATGAAAAGCTCCATTATGAGTCTCTGCTTCAGGTTCTGTTCAATATAACTGACTTTGACTGACAAACTATTGACAAAAACTCTATGCTTGATATTGCCCAAAATCATGTCTTACATCATTTTAGCAAGATTTTAAACTAATTTATGCAAAATGCCTTGATGAAGCAAAAATTTGGTTTGGGTACAACACCACTGAACATACCGGCGCATCTTGCCCTGAAAATATTAGAATGAACGAGATAATGGGATACGCCGAAGCTGCGCCTGCACCAAGTTTCGTTCCAACTCCAAGTTCGAATGTTGTCTTACCTCAATCGGACAACTTCGATGGCGACTCCGCAACGGGCTACTTTGAAAGTGAACCCGATTTTGAAGAACAAGAAGAAGATATTCGTCAGTACTCTCTTGCAGTTAATCTTGAGAATCATACGACTCCTGTGTTCACCAGAGCTCAACATCTGAGGGCACACAAAGAAGAGGAAGAAGAGAGGCTGAAGATATCAAAAGACAAAGATAAAGAAAAAGAAGTAGCTTCTACTTCAAATATTAAGTCTTCACAAGAGAACGTGAAAGCAGTTGCTGAAGGTTCGTCCTCAGCAAATTTTGATATTGTAGATTCATTGATGAAGAACAAAGTGCAGATTTCTCAGTTAGAGTATCTCCAAGATCATCCAGAGCAAGTAGACCGACTTCTCAAATTCGTGAAGAAGGGACCTACCAAGCAGCCCACATTGCTCGAATCATCCGTTTCGGCGGAAGACAAACCTAAGCCCTTCTATATTTCTCTATATATAGGAGGTTACAAATTGAGCAATTGTATCATCGATTCTGGAGCTTCAGACAACGTCATGCCTCTACAAGTGATGAATGCTCTAGGACTTTTGTGCACTAAGACAAAGGACAAATGCTACTCACTAGAGTCCAAGTCAGTGCCGTTGGTCGGTCAATTAAAAGATGCTCAAGTAAGGTTGGCGGCTTGTCCTGAAAAGAAAATCATGATGACCATCCTAGTAGCTGACATTCCAGCAAGCTACGGGATGCTACTAAGCAGAAGCTTTTGCAAGGACCTCAGTGGAGAGATTCAGATGGATTGGTCTTCTGCGAATATTCCATTAAAGAAAGGAACTTTCAAGCTAGAACTAGAACCCAAATCTCGATTTGTGGTCGTGAAGTCTCAAGATCCTCAAGCTCAAGTTCTATATCAAGAAACGGGTCTTGGTACTTATGCCATGCTGTCAGAGATTCTTGAAGGAAGTCAAGAGATCGCGTGCATCGTAGAGAAATCAGCAGATGATCCTAAGCTGTGGACTTTGCAGTTTGATGGGAGTTGTTCCACTGCTGGTTCAGGAGCAGGAGTTGTGATAAGTTCTCCTGAAGGACAATTGTATCCTTTTGCATACCGCTTACAATTTGAGTGTACGAATAATACAGCAGAATATGAGGCGCTTTTACTAGGTCTCAGGAATGCAAAAGATATGGGTATCAAATACCTTAGGGTTGAAGGTGATGCGGAGCTTGTTGTAAAGCAAGTCAGAGATCAATTCAGAGTGAAAGCAGATCGTCTTCGACATTATAGAAATAGGGTGTGGAATGCAATAGATTGGTTCGAAGCATTTGATATCAAGTACATTCCACGTCTAGAAAATAGCAGAGCAGATGCCCTCGCGGTATCAGCTTCACTTTTCATGCCACATTCTGACTTTCGTCAGAATGCGTTTGCTATTGAATTAATATACAGGCCAGCTGTACCTGACAACTGTGATAATTGGCAAGTCTTTAACGATGATGAACACATTAAGGAGTTTCTTGTTATGGGAGATAATTTCAAGGAATTGTTCTTTGAAGGCAGTTCATCTACTCACAGAGAAGTAATAACAGAAGTTTCTGATACGCCAAAGATTGCTGAAGATAAGGAAATTCCAGAAGAACCAGAATCCAGCATAATCCAGTTGAAAGGAAATAAAATTCCCAAGGGTTTAGTTTCCTTGGAGAATATTTTTGACAGGCATGATAGATACATTCAAGAGCAGAGAAATCCAAGTGACAGAACTTCTGCCGAATATCAACAAGTCAATATTGGTACAATTGACAAGCCCAAGCTTGTTAATTTAGGTACATGTTGCACGACAGAGGAGAGCGAGAAGTTCATTTCTTTGTTCCAGCAATACCGAGATGTCTTCGCCTGGTCATATGAAGATTTGAAAGTTTTTACACCAAGAGAATTGTCTCACACAATTCCTCTTCGTCCTGAAGCAAAGCCCTTCAGGCAAAAGCAAAGACACTACAATCCGCGGATTCAAGACACCATCTACGCGGAGATTCAGAAGATGGTGAATGCAAAGATCATCTTTCCAATCCATCATTCCACTTGGGTGTCGAATATAGTTCCTGTGCGCAAGAAGAACGGAGAAATCAGAATTTGCGTTGATTTTAGGAATCTAAACCAATCATCACTCAAGGATAATTATCCTTTGCCAATCATGGAGCACACTTTACAGACGGTTACCGGTTCAGAGATGCTGTCTTTATTGGACGGTTTTTCTGGTTATAATCAAATAGCAGTAGCTGAGGAAGATCAGTTCAAGACGGCATTCACAACCCCGTGGGGTACATTTGCCTATGAAAGAATGCCCTTCGGCCTCATCAACGCCGGTGCTACATTTCAGAGAGCTATGGATTTGGCATTTGGAGATTTGAAGAATAAAGTAATAGTTGTCTATCTTGATGACCTCACGGTTTTCTCGAAGACACGACAAGATCACTTTTCACATCTAGGGAAAATCTTCGAGAGATGTAGATACCATAAAATATCACTAAATCCCAAAAAGTCTATCTTCACGGTGACGGAAGGCAAGTTGCTTGGCCACATCGTCTCCAAGGAGGGAACTCGAATTGACCCAAGCCGGGTTGAAGATATTAGAAGTTTGTCTCTTCCAACAAGCAGAACAGGGGTACACTCTTTCTTTGGTAAGGTAAATTTCATACGAAGATTTGTGCCAGATTTTTCTGAGTTAACTAAAGATATATCTGCTATGATGAAGAAGAAGACAGTTTTTAAGTGGACGGAAGAAGGAAAGAAGGCGTTCGCAGCGATAAAAGAAGCCATCAGTCGAGCTCTAGTGCTAGTCCGTCCTGATTTTGAAAAGGAATTTATCCTTTATTGTTATGCATCAGAGCATACTCTGTCTGCCATTTTGACACAAAAGTTAAATGAAGAAACTGAATCTCCAATAGCTTTCATGAGCTGCAGTTTCAAGGACATCGAATCAAGATACTCTCAGATTGAAAAGAATGCCTATGCGGTGGTTCGAGCTGTAAAGAATTTTAGATTTTATATCCTAAATTCTCACACCGTTGTGTATGTCACAGATCCAGCAGTGAAGAGCGTGTTAACTCAACAGGAGATGGGCTCCAAAAGAGGTAACTAGGTCGCGAAGGTGCAAGAGTATGATTTGGAGATCAAGCCAACCAAACTCATCCGCGGGAGAGGTCTTTGTCAGTTGATGGCAGAAGATGGTGATAAGAAACTTCAAGCCAAAGGTATACCTGAGATTGAACCTGAGGTTAAAGAAGACCTTCCAATGGTCTTGCTAATAGAGTCTTCGGGAGAATGGTTCACTGAGATATGGTATTACCTGACATACGGTGATTGTCCAAATCACCTGAACAAGCAACAAAGGAGAACGCTTAAGCTGAAAGCGCAAAATTATGTAATCATCAGTAATGTTTTGTACAAGCGGGGCCTTGACGGAACATTCTTGTTGTGTGTTACCAAAGATCAACAACAGCGCTTGCTGGAAGCTTTCCATAATCAAGCATGCGGTGGACACTTTTCATCAAAGGTGACAGCTTTTAAAATCTTGCGGGCTCAGTTCTTTTGGCCGACTATGTTCCGCGATGCATATGAGTGGGTACATAAATGTCAGTTGTGCCAACAGTTCGTTGGCAAAGCGAAGTTAGCAGCCGCTCCTCTTAGGCCAGTTGTTATAGATGCTCCATTTCAGCAATGGGGTTTAGATTTTATTGGTCCTATCAACCCACGTTCCAGCAAGGGGCATATTTATGTCCGTACAGCCACTGATTATTTCACAAAATGGGTTGAAGCCATTCCCACCAAGCGAGCTACGTCCGAGGTCATATGTGAGTTCTTAAAGGAAAACATTGTCACACGCTTTGGGGTGCCTTGCAAAATTGTGACAGATAATGCAACATGTTTCTCATCAGAGGAGCTAATGGAGTTCTGTTTTGATCACAGCATTACACTATCTCATTCATCAGATTATTACCCCCAGGGTGGGTAATGGACAAGCTGAATCATCAAACAAGAACATTGTCACGATCATTCGCAAGTTGGTTGATTCCAGTCAGCGAACTTGGCACAAGAAACTTTATGATGCTCTCTGGGCCGACAGAATTACTCCGAAGAGAGCCATTGGTACCTCACCCTTTATACTCCTGTATGGTACAGAAGCAATGATACCTATCACATTGGAGTTGTCCGCCTTGCAGTTGACGACCGCAGTGGAAGATGGAGAATTCACAGATCCTATCCAGAAGCGTATCCTGTACCTGACTAAGCTTCAAGAAGAAAGGGAAGAGGTAATAGATAGAATCACTCAGCACCAGGAGCGGGTGAAGAAGATTTTTGACAAGAAAGCTCGCCAACGAGATTTCGAGGTTGGAGATCAAGTCCTCTTATGGGATAAGAGACATGAGCCCAAGGGAATGCATGGGAAATTTGATTCCTTGTGGCTGGGACCTTTCAAGATTCACGAGTCCGCTGGAGAGAACACCTATATTCTCTCGCGCTTGGATGGAAGTCTCCTCCCTCTACCACACAGCGGGCAGTACCTCAAGCACTTCGTCCCTTCGGGGGTGGAGTAAGTTCTCAAAACAATCTTTGTAAAAAAAAAAAAAATTCATTGTTTTTCGTAATGTGTTTCCCCTTTTCGTGATGTTTTTGTTATGTTGTATTTCCCCTTTCCGTAACAGTCCTGTCGTGTTTTAGGTGATTAGGAGTCTTGTTTTAGGTGATTAATCGGGAAGACCAACTATTAGGTAATTCCTAGGAAGTCCGGTTATAGGTGATTAAGGAATGTCTTGCATAATAGGTGATTAGGAAATGATGCTGACTCCGATACCCAATGGACAAGGCACTGGTCTAAGCTTAAAACTCCAGAGATTCTATGGTTCTCCTATGCCGAAAGTATCCGCCATGGTCCCCAAACAGAGCCAATGTTGTACCCCAAAATTAAAATTTTTGTTGCACTTAGACATTTTGAAGAAATGAGTAAGAGTCTTGTCAAATCAGTCAAAAAGGTCAAAATTTGGGTGTGCATGTCTTGCATGAGGGGTTAAAACGCAAAATTTTCAATTTTTGACAATCTGGGTCTGCTGAGAACAGCATAACCTACAAAACCCAGATCTCAATTTTTCATCCCTAAATTTTAGGAAAACTGCTATTTTTAGAAATTTTCTCGAAATAGTAACATTTTCTGGGTTTTTCTGGGTTTCTTTCGAAACAGATACTGGCAAAATTTTCTAAAAATAGAAAGTTGGGGCAGCAAGTTTGAAGAATTTTTGTGATTCAAGAATCCATAGTTGCTGGTTTTACATCAGATTTTTCAGACCAGCAAGCATAAACCCTTGTTTTTCATTCTTCTTGTTCTAGAAGATCAAATTTTTCAAGCTGAAGGCTAAGGCTTTCCATTTTACAGTCATCTGGGTCTTTTTGCCTCAATCTTCTGAAGAATTTTTCAAGAACTTCATCAAGTTGCAGCAAGTGCTTTTATTTTGCATGTCAGTGAAAACCTCAGTGCATTCAAATTTCAACCATCTGGGTCTTTTCCAATCAGTCTTCTAAAGAAAACCCATATCGTAGCTTTTTTCAAGAAAGTTCAAAAACCTAGGGTTGGCTGCTTTTTCGATCAAACATCAGGGTTTTGCAAATCTAATCATCTGGGTTCATTTCTAATCATATTCTGAACAAAACCCAGATGCCAGCTTTTTTCGGGAAAAATTGAAGAAATTAGGGTTTGCTGCTTTTTTAGGCAAAATTCAAAGTTTTCAAAAACGAACGATCTGGGTTATCTTGCATCAATATTCTGAAAAAAACCCATATCTCAGAAAAATTCTCAAAAATTTGTCCGTTGGAGCACAAAAATCAGCATTCTAAAAATAGAAATTGTTCAAGACTTGTATGAAACAAGGCGAGTTTACAGTCATTCTTCGAGTTTTCTGAAATGGAGTACACTCCTAATGTTTTCAAGTTCGAATCAGCTCTCTTTCACAATTATATCACAACAGCTGAGACAGACTTGCATCATGTCAAGCCGGTGTTCGATCTACATGCCTTGGAGAGAGCAGGCAACACTTCAATCAAGAACCTGGGACATTCTGGACTCCTAGCGTGATCTATTCTATATCGGTTGAGCCTTGAGTTGTCGCTGCATTAAGCATTACAACTTGACTACTAGGAGATCCAGTCAGCAGACGGTAGATTGATTTGCAGTCTAAAGCCTGATATGGTCGAAAGGTGTTTTTCCATTCCCCCATGGCCTGAAAGCGTAACTCTTTCAAGGGATGAATGTGAAAAGATGTGGAATATGCATAAAGATAAATATAGTAAGAAGATTGCACAGAGATGGATGAAAGAAAAACATAAAACATTGCCGAAGAATGTCGGGCGAGGAGAGTTCAAGGATGAGGTTGCCATCATCATCACTTTGCTCAACAGGGTCACTGGCTTAGAGGATGCCAACAAGTTTCAACCTTGGATGTTTTATACCATACCTCACATCATGAAAAAGACCGAGTTCTATGATTGGCCTACTTTGATTAGTGACTGCCTACATCAGCAAATAACAGAATACTTCCAGTTTCATGTATTCCACATGGTGTCATACCTAGTCTACCTGGTGGCCTATCAAGGTCAATTCAGAGGGTTGAACATCGAGGGATCGTTGAGCATACAACACATATATAACTATTATCCCCAGTTGGAATTCACAAAGTCGTTGCACCACTACAAAAGGGTGAACGAGGCATTCTTGATGTACCTGATCGCGGGACCAGACAGCAGAATTGCGTCCGCGCTCTGCTTGAGTTACCCGGGGCAACAATGGCCGGAATGGGCAGGTGGTTTATCTGATTTCCTACCTTTACCTATGCTTGGGGTCTATGGTTATTCCGTGCCCGCTCATGTTGCCAAAGGTATCCGTCGAGATGAGGTCATCTTCATATTGGAATTCTTGAGGCCCGAGCTCCGCAGTGTTCTGATCTTGAGGAATGAAAAGAAACCCTCTCTTCACTTTCCCGTGGCGTTGGGTATTTATACATGCAGGACTGCTCGCAGATGCCGAGACAATTGGAGAAAGAGTTGGTGGAATTCGCCGACCTCAAATCCCTACGGTGAAGCGATCATTTTGATCATAATGGTGTCCTACGGCGGCGATTGGAAGAACCTGTCACATACCGCTTGAAAGATTTTGGAGCTAGCGTGTAGATGAGTTTGAAGTCGCGAAGGCGTAGTTCTGATGGGCTAGCTCTCCATCGAGATGAAAAGGCTACATTTAAATGAAGATATAGAAGGGCTCTCTGATGATGACGAAGATGTGCTTCTCCCGATGTACACTCAGAAACGAATCGAGGATCAGACCTTACCACAAGTTAATTGGGCAAATAAGGAATCTCTTTCAGTCAAAGACAGGACAAGACAAGTCATTGAGCATAGTAAGGTTTTCTTAGTGCTTAAAAGGAAGAACTCCATTCCAGTAGCAGAGCCGCCAAGGATAATTCCCTCTTCTTCCAGAACACAGTCGAAAGGAAAGGGTAAAAGTCAGTCTCAAGATGGCGTCAAAGGTTGTAGATCAAATAAAAATGTAAAAAGAAGGTTGGATTTCTCAGGCATAGTCATACAAGAACAGCCTACGGTTGATTCAGAAGTTCCTCCTGACGAGCCCATACCTCAGAATGAAGTAGAGGAGCCACCTTCAACACATGTTTATGTACCTTTGACGGGTTCTTCACCAATTCACATTGATCTTGATATCGAAGATGATAAAGAGATTGCAGCAGTACCTCCTGAGGAAGTTAGTAAAGATACTACTATGTCTTGGCTTGAGAACTCCTTAGGAAGGGTTAGGAGAAGGCCTTCATATCAAGTGAGTCTTGATGATCTCGATAATATCTATCAGGAACCTCCTAAGAAGAAGGCAAAGAAGCAAGTTCACTTTGATAGGAATCCTGACAAAGAGATAGTCATAGAGACTGCAGTGCCCCCAGAAGATAAGAATAGGGATGAGGTAAATATGGATGATTTCGTCATGGTCAAGGCTAATCTCGGTAGAAATACCAGACATGCAGATTTGAGTCTCTTCAAAGTTGTATCCGAAAACCTTCAAGAAAGAGTGTTTAAAGATGGAGAAGACAAGGCAGCCCTCAAGGCTGAAAATCAGCAGCTCGGGCTTTTCATGTCTAACCTTGTCCATGGTTCTTCACAAGCAACCCAGTTGCTACCCCAGGTCTTGGAGACACCAGCTGATCACCATCGGTTAAGGCCGGTACAGTCATATGTGGGAAGGAGACTCAAGAGTGGATCGAGAGCTTCATTGTCAGAGGAAGGGAGATCTTGGCTCGGATGTTCCAGTTGAGAGAAAACGCTCATGAACTTCGTCAAGGCATCCAAGGATTTGAACAAACACTGCCTGAAGTAAAACCTAGGCATGACATTATCATTGTTGATTTAGATACAGCCTACGGTTCAGCAGTTTCAAAGGAGCACAAAAGACAAATCCTTGCTTGGAGAGAGCGTCATGTTTTCAAAGTTAAAACTTATGAGAGGATATTCGAAGAATTCATCACCTATAGACAAAGGGTGGTTGAAGCTCTTCTTTTCATTAGCGAATTCGTCATAGAGATCCCCTCTCAGTACAGCCTCGAAGACGGTTCTTACATCGGGCTTGAGGAGGTGCAAAATCAGTTCCAGAGTGTTGTTCACAATTGCAGTCCAGTTGGCGGAAGGATACGCCATATTTCAGTGATGTCAGCAAAGTTCGATAAAGCGGCCAATGAGGTTGAAGATTTCCTGAGATCTATTGCAGATGCTGAAGATATTCTTGAAAAGCGGTGCTTTGTTGTTGATGGCATAGATGCACCGAACCGGGACACGATCTCTAATTTCCTAGCGGATGTGATCAAGCTTTAAAGCAGCTTTCTTCTAGAAGCTTTCTTTCCCGCTTTCTTTCTATTCTTGGAATAATCCTTATCCATTCTTTGAGGATAGAAAGAAGATAAGATGTAATAGTTGGAGTTTCCCGCTTTTTCTGCTTTCTAGGGTTTTATCTTTCTAGATTTAGTAATAAAGCTTGCTTGTTGAAACCAAGCTAGATTGTGTAATGAAAACAAAAGGAGATTTTAGGTTCCCTACTCTCCTCGATTGTCTATAAATAGAGCCTTTGCTCATTTAGTTTCTTTAAGCGTGCTAGTGAGAACAAAACTATTGCGAGCCCTCATGCCTTCTATTTGTTGCTCAAGTATTGTTCATTTTACGTATTTGTGATAAGCAAATTGTTGAGCCTCTTTAGCCAACAAGGAGTTAGTGAGATTGTTGTTTTCTATTATGTTAAGAATAAGTTTGCAAGCCTCCTTAGCTGCAATTTCTTGTTCAAGGCATGTTAGAAGTGAGCTTTGTTTTAGAGATTTGAGTAATAAAATCATGAGCCTCTTTTTCCTTGGTCTAAAATCTCAGATTTCCGTTATCATTGTTCTACTTTTATGATCTTTATTTCAGCTTGCAGTGAAGTGTGTAGGTGTTAGTTGAAAGAGAGATTATTGAAGTATTTTTGTCAGAGAATCTATTGTTAATTTCTAACTTCTCTTGCTCTGTTATTACTTGAGAGGTTAGGAACGTCTTTAG
>VDFB02128075.1:0-16794 GCA_007258455.2 Sequoia sempervirens
CTTTTCTCCTTCTAGGTGAAAAACCCTAAGAGAGTTAAAAAGCAAATTGGTGCCAATAATCTACGGTTCATACACCTTTGTATTTTATTATGATTATAGGTTGTTGATAAGATTTTCTATTGTTTCCAAGGCTAATTTATTTTAGATTGACTTGAGGGATAATAATTTGAGTTGTGTGTGTAGGAGTTTAGGTGAACACCTCAAACACACCAAAATCACCTGCAAGACAAAATAACTTTGACAAGAGAGAAATGGTAGAAATATCATGCTATCATTAAGATGAAAGGATGCCAAATTGAATATGACATGATTACAAATGTACAAAATGCCTTGAATATATAGGCATGAGTGAAAACCTAAAATGCATAAGATGTTGCCAAGTGTTAAAATCACACTACATGTGACAACATGTGAACCTTATCTAGGAAATGATAAAAAGATAGAGATAAGTTCTAGAAGGACAACTCATATTCTAGAAAGAATCTTATCTCCTACAAACAAGGAAGGGTGAATTACCCCATTATTAAATGATTTATCTAATTATGCAACCTAGGACTTAATTAATTAAATGCAAGACCTAAGTTAACTTATGCTAGTGTAATAAATAATTAATTACACTAACACCCCCCATAAGTGCAACTTAGGAAGGAAATTATTATGTAAATGATGCAAAGATGTAAGAGATGGGTCCTAACAACAAAGGCCTAATCAGGTACCCATTTACAAATGCAATAAAAGTTAAAGAGGAGAAAACCAGTGGGAAAAAACCCTCCCATAAGAGGGAATGATATGATGACAAGATCTGGAAGATAAGTGTCTCTCGATGTCGATGCCAAACTGTAACTAAAACTACTCCATGGGAATGAGTATCATCAATATTATGGAACATTAACCATAAAAACATGGCCCTCAAACTGAGATAGATCTTACCCAATGCAGATCAATAACCATAAGCTCTCAATTTGAAGTGTGAATTGATACAAACCAAAATGTGTCCAGCTATGAGCAAGAAGAGGCCAAAAGAAACAACATAATCCAGATAAAACTCATGCAAGTTCTCATCAATATGAAGATGAGATGAAAGACACCCCCCTTGATGGTACTTTATATCAGTTCATTTATTACAATACCCAATCATTGTAAAAGGAGAGAATGCATAAACTAAAGAGAAAATGCAAACGTAGTGCATGAAAACAAAAAAGAGTGCATGCACAAACCAAGGTACACATTTGCCTCCATTACAAAAAAATAATCTCAAATCTATGTAGATGACAAAATATAAAAAAATGGCCAGCACCACTGTGAAGTCCTCGAAACTAGCTTTCCATCGATATCTTATATGTTAAAAACATACACCATGGCCACAAAGTTATGAATTTTTTAAAAAGCTGAATTTAGCCTGTAGGAAACGAGTTTTCTAACCAAAAAAAACTTCCCTTCTTATTTGATTTTTGAAAAATATGTTCCCAACGAGTAGATAGAAACAAAAACCTAGAAATATTTTGATGCTAGAAACAAAACCCAAAAATATTTTTTTGATCCAGCAAGCAGAAAATGAAAAAAATAATTCTTTAAACCTTTAGCCAGGAGAAAAATGACACGCGACGCTTTTTGTATAGCTATTTTCTTTAGATCTGTGCAAGATATCAAAAATCTAAAAGATACCCAGTTTAGATTTCGACGCTCCCTACAAAACCTAGAAATCGTTTTTCCTACAACAGAGTGGAAGCTAGATTTCTGAAGCAAGAATAAAAAATGGCTTCAATAAAAAAAGTTGCTTGCATCCAACAAAACTTTCATTCTAAGATTGATTCCTCATATCTGGGAAGAAGTCTGCAGCACTGAAGCTCTGATACCATGTAGGAGTGTAGGCGAACTCCTCAAACACCCCAGAATCACCTGCAAGACAAAATAACTTCCACAAGAGAGAAATGGCAGAAATATCATGCTATCATTAAGATGCAAGGATGCCAAATTGAATATGACATGATTACAAATGTACAAAATGCCTTGAATATATATGCATGAGTGAAAACCTAAAATGTGTAAGATGTTGCCAAGTGTTAAAATCACACTACATGTGACAACATGTGAACCCTATCTAGGAAATGATAAAAAGATAGAGATAAGTTCTAGAAGGATAACTCATTTTCTAGAAAGAATCTTATCTCCTACAAACAAGGAAGGGGGAATTACCCCATTATTAAATGATTTATCTAATTATGCAACCTAGGACTTAATTAATTAAATGCAAGACCTAAGTTAACTTATGCTAGTGTAATAAATAATTAATTACACTAAGAGTGTGTGGAAAATCATGAAAAAATAATTTAGTATTTGTAAGTATTATATTAATAAATTAAAGTACATATGTTGTGTTTTGAAACCCTAAAAAAGATTATATGTGTAATATAAACATTAGAGTCATATTATCATGCTTAGTGATTGATTATTGTTGATTTTAATTAGACATTATTATCTTAGAGTATTCTTGGGCTTTTGCACAACTTCTTACAAACTACTTTGTGTCTAGAATTGGGGT
This sequence comes from Sequoia sempervirens, assembly GCA_007258455.2. Classification (NCBI taxonomy): domain Eukaryota; kingdom Viridiplantae; phylum Streptophyta; class Pinopsida; order Cupressales; family Cupressaceae; genus Sequoia; species Sequoia sempervirens. The sequence goes on from VDFB02128075.1 coordinate 2,543, forward strand.
TATTGCAAGATTATGGAAACTTGGTAGGGATTCTTAATTAATTATACTTGTGTAGTATATTTAATTAAAGAATCCCTACCAAAAAATTAGATGGATGAGGGAAAGGAGTTCTTTTGGGAACTACCCAATCTACAAAATGTTGCAGGTGTACAATTTAGAGAAGATGAGGGTTTGTTGAGCATTCTATGAAGGGTGAGGAAGATCTTCCATTCAAGTGCAAATTTTTTAACCATCTACCAATTAGAAAGCCAAAATGAGAAAATGGAGAAAATTGACAATTCTCTACTGCCATCAACCATAGAAAATTTATGAAAATTTATCTTATAGTTAAAATACCTACAAAATAGTTAATACGTTGATCACAAATTATTTTCTGCTAACAAAAAAAGAAAAAAAACAACAATTAGAATTCAAATCCATTCTAGCTAGTCTATTAAAATATAAATTTTTTTTTACAAGTATTTCCCATTTACATAGAGAAATGGGCTATCCCCAACAAAATTGATTCCCTCAAACCCTAGTTGTGATGTCAAACTGTAGGCCTAGGGCACTGAAACACTCGTAAGGAACTCTCTTCTTCTTGTTGGTTGCTTTTATCATCTACTCTTCCACCTTCTCTTAGCAAACACTTCTCAAGCCAAGAAAACAAGGTGTCCATAATATAACTTTTGTTTTTATGAAAATAAGTCAGATTATATAGATGTTTGTATCTTTGTCTATAATAATAGCATATATATATTATTTTAATAATATCTATAAAATACATCGAGAGAGATATTTTTTTCGAGGCATCTATTTTTAATTAATATTTTCATTAAAATAATATATATGCTAAATAAATAAATTTTAATAATAGATATAAAATATGTAGACAGATATCCTTCTCGAGGCATCTATTGTAGTTTTATGTGAGAAAATTAATTAAAATTAATATATATATGCTAGTACATAGATTGAGAATTAGCAATCTAGAGTTTAGAAATAGTGTTACCATTATGGGCTAGATTTAGAGTATTACTATTTAATTTTACAGTAATTTAATTTTTTAATTTTAATTTTTTTAGAGTAATTTATTTAACTAAATACTTTTAATATTAAATATGTTTATTATTAAAAATAATTTTATATTATATAATAAATAATATCTAATCTAACTGTATAGTCCCATGGGGGGGCTTGGACTTCTATTTTCATGTAGCAGGAGGTCCCATGGGAAAAAAAAAATTGTGTTACCAAATTAAATAGAATCTTTTTCAATCTTTTGTAGAAAAATAGGAGCCCAAATATTTTAGCTAGTGAAATTGGAGTTTTTAATTTATTTATTATTTTTAATTTTTTAAACAAAGCACTACAATTCATTCCTTAAATTTTGAAGCTTAAAATTTTAAGGATTGCAAGCTCTCCATTAGACATTACCTAATATAATATTATATTATATATTTATGAATTATAATATATTTTCAATATGAATGGTTTTTCTTTTTGAAATGTTTTTGATTTTTTTTAAAAATTAAATTATTTTTTTATGTGTTATAGTAAATTTAGAATTTTTTTAATTTAATTTTCTAATTTTTCAATTTTAAATACATTAATTTGTAATTTTTAGAAAAGATAATTGTTTTTCACCCCTTTATAATTTTATAGGGGAGAGGGGTCTATAATTGAGTTGGGGATAGAAGTAGTCCTCAATGGGTCTTATAGTGGAGCACATTAATATCCAATTGTAAAACACTTTATATCTATTAAGTACACAAATTGACAAATCATGTGATGCCACATCAGCGCACCAATAAAACATGACTTAGTGCACCACTGTGGGTCTCACTTTTTTTTTGGGCCTTTTTGGATACCTCAACAAAAAGCATGCTGAGGTGGCATCATATTTGATTATGTGGTCCTAAAACAAAGTATAGAAGCACGTAAGTTGCCAAATAAACTGTTGTACAAAATTGGGAGTGATTTGAAATTTCCACATAGGATTTTGAGAAACGTGAAGTTAGGGTGCTCCACTATAGGCCCCTCTCCCCTATTCTATTATCAAAAAATACATTAGAATGACTTCCAACATACTTTTCTTTTTTAAAGATTTTTCAATATTTCTAATTTTAAATAAATTAATATAGAAATTTATTTTATTTATATTTTATTATAAAAATATATATTTTAGAATGATATCCAACATACTTTTCTATTTTAAAGATTTTTCAATATTTTTAATTGTAAGTATATTAATTTAAAAACTTAATTTTATATGAAATAGTAAATTTAAAAATAGAAAACTCTAATTATATTAATTAAAATTTGCACCAGTTTTCAAATGATTCGTGTTTCAAAAAGTTAAAATCCAGTGAGAGAGCCTAAAATTCTAGACTTTAGTTCCTGGATTGTAGAGAAAAATCTTTACTCTAATTTGCAATTTGCTGGATTCTTAATGCACAAAAATTAGGGTATTTTGCATTTAAAAATTTGACTATAACATTCTTACATATCAAGAATCGAAGCTTTGGTCGGAAATTTCCAAACAGAAACTATAAAGCTCCTCCTTACTAATTGACTGCGCATGTAAACCACGTCTTCGTGCCAAGGCGTCAAAAAGCTCCAATGCAAACTCCTTCGAGTCTCTCATACCTATTTAAAAGTGAAAATTCAATCGCATAAACAAAGGAACCAGAATTCGATGTCTGAATCACATAGAATTCATGAAATCCCAAAACCCCACACACATACACAATAAAACCGTAAGCCATACAATATTCATTACCAAGGCAAACCCCGAAATCAGCTCTAGACAGCAATCCATCTGAAAAAGCTAGCTTCTGAAACTGCTTAGGGTCAAGCGCATCTCCCCATACCCCTGCCAGTTTGGTGAAATCTGAAGCAAAGATATGGATAATGAAATGTGAAAACTCACTACCGATTACATGTGAAATCTATTCATAAAATAGAAATAATAGAAACGGCCAAACAAATAAACAAAATCTGAGCTAAAACATTAGATCTGCTCGTTAAGCATAACCCAGAAAAAGGTAAAATCAGGAAAGGGAGAGGGGAGATCATCTTCGGCAGGTTGCGCCCTTTTACCAGGTGGCCTCTGCTCAACGAAACCCTCGGATGCCACGAAACCGATACAGACGCCTTTGCCAAACACCTTGAAGCGGCCACTTCAAGTTAAAGCCTTCTGGAAGAAACCGCCAACTGGGCGATTAAATGTGGATTGTGGTAGCCCGGATGCATTGCTATCAACCGTTTCAAATGTTGTGAGTATTTCTTTCATTTATTTTCCACTCCTCTTCCAACTCAACTCATGCAACTGGCGTTGGCAATATCCACTCCTCCTTATTGATATATTATTAATATATTTTGTCAATTTTTTAAAAAATCCAAAAAGTAAACAAAGATTTAACTTCCACTGTAGAAGCCTCTCACCTAAAAATATCCACTCCTCCATATATTAATATATTCTCTTTGAGGCAGCTGCCGATCAATTTTTTTAAAACATTATAAAGTTATATCTCAAATCTATAAACATAACAAAATGTTATGGTGAGACTGAAAATCTAAAATATTTTCACAATTACATAAATTCTATTCATAATGTATTACAGTAACCAACAGTACAGCAGTATCAATAGTCTGAGGTTCAAAACCGAGCTGACAAATAGCTCTAAAATACTTTGAGGAAGGAATTTCACATCAAAAGTGGTAATTAAACCAAAATATTAGTAGCCGGCAAAGCATAAATTTAGAAAGGAAAAATGCTATGTTTTTCCTTGACAAAATTGATAAGCTGGAAAAGAAATTGAGCGAATATCTCCTCTAAACTGGCCGTTAGAATACAATATCAATCTTGAATTCTCCAAAGTGATATCACTGATGACATTCCAGCCCAAATTAGTTGGCATTCCCTTGGAATTCAGCAACAAAATATATGTTCTCATCAAAGTGATAACTCTATTGCATTGGCAATTAATTATTCCAAAATTCTTCACTGGACATTTCATCAGAGCTAAAACTTGGAATGGATTCCAGTTTAGGAGAATAGGGTATGCCAGTAGCAAAATCTATTGCAAAATATTTATAGAATATATCCTCCACAGTAGAACCCATGTATTCACTTTCCACTGTTGATAGAGACACATTGTTAACATCCTCCACAGTAAAACCCATGTATTCACTTTCCATCGTTGATAGAGACACATTGTTAACATTGCTGCTAACCTCATTGGCATTTTCATTGACAGATTTAACATTACCATCTTCTATTGCATCTGAGGATGAGCAGATTATGTTTCTTTCACTAGAATTGCCTGAGGTTTCCTGACTTGTTCCAGTTTTCTTTCCTCTTATTACCTATAAGAGAAAACATTCCACAGTGTACTTACCATGAATTTCTATGCATATTCTTTGATGATAGATGAAAAAATTTTACAGTAATATCAACCCAAAATTTTCTTACATATTTTCCTCTAGCAGCATCTTTGTAAAACATTATAAAGTCTCCACGAGTAAGATCATGTGATTTTACAAAGTCTCCTGTAAAAATACTAGATTTATATTTATGTTTAAATGACAACAGTTATGGATAATACAGAAACATTGTATATACTCACACCTGTGTTCTCCAGGATGTACATTCTGCTTTTGTTGTTCTGCCAAAACCTAGAAAGAAGTAGCACTGTTTTAGTTCATTGATATAGTATAAGATTCAATGAAGTTCAACAAAATGCAAATAACACTAAGAAAAAAATTAGGTCAAAATGGGTTTTGATAAAAACCTATATTTGAAGTTCCATGTTTTTGTGCCATCATTATCATCCATTGGTAGGAGAATTCCTTCCCCAGCAGTAAGTGTGGGAAGATGGGCTTCAGCTTCTTTCTGAAAATTTTCCATTTAGAAAAATATTGCAGTGTTTATGGAGATTCTTTCTGTTATTTAATTCTCCTCAAACCAAAACAAAAACCTAGATATCTTCTTCCATTAAATAAAACATTAGTAGAACACATACTCCAACTTTGTCATTCTAAATGGCAGAAATCCCAAGAAAAATGTTAAAAAAATATTTTTCTATAAAAAACTTGCACTCACTTTTGGAAGCACAATTCTTCTAAGAGACCCTACATCACTGTTTCGGAGCTCCTTCTTGAGAAGAAACTTGAGATCTTTCTTCACCATCTCCTGCAAAGACTCGGATTGAAAATAATGGATATCAAGGCTTCAAACCGTAGCATTTTCTTCCCACCCACCTTACCATCTTCAAATTTACCATACACTAGCATTCTCAGTAGCAAAAACAAAAAAAAAACCATTAAAGTGAAATAATCCATCATACCCACCTGATCATTTTCCTGCAGGTCTACGTTGTTCTCACTGTAACCTCGACCTCTAGGCTTATGACGGTGGACAGTGGATTGAGATTCCTCTATGTTAGCCAAAGAACGAGATTGCTGAAAGAAATTCTGGTTCAAATTTATTTCCATAGTCATACTACCCACTCGCCTCTTCCTGGCCATTCTTCTCTTTCGGTTGGCTCTCACACTAGCAGCACTTTGCAGAGTTTCAGTGATTCGTCCTATGTGAAAATTCAATGGAAACTCATTTGGAAAACAAATGGCCAGTGTATTTTCTTCTTCCTTCATCTCAAGAGAGTGCAAATCACTAGTAGAAGATGATGAAAGAGGCATTGCCAGATTTGGGACAATGTTCAATGAGTGAAGCTGTGATCCAGAGGCCGACCTAGACAAAGTATCGTATTCAGGAAAACTGTGAAACAATTTCCCATCTGCAGATTCCAAAGCGTTGTTCCACATTAGAGGAGGAGGAGGAGACAGCTGCGACGAGGATGTAAGGGACCAATTTTTATCACTGCCAAAGCAATGGTTACTACTTGTCGAGGTCTTGTTACTGTCTTTGCCATCTCCTCCTTTCCCAGCCTTCATAATATCTTCAAAGAATGTAGAGAGCCGTTTAGAAAAATCGCTGAGAAATTGGGAAGCTATTTAGTGGGGAGTGCTCCTTGTTGCCAAGTGTCAATGGGTCAGAGTGGAAATTTAATGAGTCCATAAAAAACAAAAAATTCTAAGAAAATTCGCCTAAATATAGGTGGTTGTCTTCTAGCTGTCCTCTGCAAATAATGTACTGCTTATTAAATTACAGACGACAGCTAGAAGACAACTACCTATATTTAGGCGAATTTTCTTAAATTTTTTTGTTTTCCTGAAATTAAACGCCAAATGGACTCCTTACTAAATCTCCAGTTTGACGCATGACACTGCCTGGACTTGACTAGTCAAATCCGAAAGGATTCCAAATAAATAAACTCTTGACGAGTGATTCCAAAGATGGTGCCCGTAGCTTACATTGTCCACATAATTGATGTTAATAGAATTTCAAAAAGAGATAATAAAAAGCTCTTTTACATTGCTTGCAAGAAATATTGACAATTATATATAAATTCTAAGTATACAAGTGTGTATAAAACAAATAATCAGGTTGAAAAACCTACAAGACTTGAAAGGGATTGCCACCTTTGGATATGGTTTGAAGACAAAGTTTGATCCACCTTCCTTATCTGCATTCTCTTGTTTGATAGGAATAAGTGGGAAATTGCCTATTGTCGGTGATGGCTCAACCTGCAAATATCCAACAACTATAGTATCTGGATCAACTATATTTAGCTTTAAAAGCAACTTAATAAACCATGTTTACAAGAATATATTTTTCAAGACAACAAAATATTCAATGACAAAGATGCATGCATTTAATCATAACTCAATACTCTGAACCAATCCCCACAGTCTTATAAATTTTAATAGTATGACCCCTGACAAATGATTATCAAAGACTCATTTTCTTACCTACTAGCATGAAATCACATTTACATTTTTTTGGGCTACGAAGATAAGAGTAAAGATTTTTACCATTTAGCTGCTAATTAAGGAATTACCAAGAACAAGAAAAACAAGATCATGTTCTGTGGCATGCATACTAGTACAAGCAACGGAAAATAGTGCTTTAACTTTGCCAGTATTAAAGTGCGTTCAGATTTATATTCAAAATCAAACAAGGAAAAGAAAAATCAATTGCAACATTAGTGACACATGACATTAAATGCAACAGTTGACACAGTATTTTCTCAATGTATTAAGGAAGAAATACTCAAGCTTGTGCAAGCCAATTGATCAAGCGGCACTGAAGCTGTTTTCAAAGAACTCAATTGAACATTATTTCCTATTAATAACTATTTACATGTCAAGTAAGCACAGTCACACATGCACGTTGGCAAAAATCTATGAATAAATCACTTTCTGACATATATATACAACAACACATTCCCAAGTTAGAACAATATATAAATTGGCAGCATATCCATAACCAATTAACCAAATAAATGTGACTTCATTCTACCAAATTTATATGTTTCAACTTCAAGAATTAACACTCAAAGCAACCATTTCATTCAAAAAAATAGTCTATAAAAGCAAATCAAGGCTGCAACACACAAAAATGACATTTTCTTAAACAACTGGCAACTGTCTTTGAGGATAGCAACAAAGCACAAAGTTCACTACTTGTAATTCATTTCTTCCTTTTTAAACAACAACAGATTACAAATATCAGTCAAGGAAAATGTGAGATAGTGGGAAAATGGTGCACTTAATGCACTAATGACTCAAATTTAAACCCTGGTAGGCATGACCCCATGTTAAGCAGATTCTCTGTTAATGCAGCATAATAGTGAATGTGGTGCAAATTGCTTTCAATAAATTACTGATACCAAGGAAGTGTGAGGAGGTGGATGGCTTGTCAACAATAGAGAAACACCATGCCATGACAAGGATTGTTAAAAAAAGAAACATTGTACTGTAGCAAAGATTGTGAGTGGCGGAGAAGTCATCCATGGAATCGACAACAACTTTCTCAACAAATAACCATTTTCAATTTCCAGTTTTCCCCTTCTTGAGTGGCAGATATTTAAGACATTATTGGTACTCACACAAGGCTAAGAAGGTTACTCTTATATGATTTTTATGAAACAAATATATCATAGATAAAAATAGAACAAACAACTACAACAGAAAATTTAAATTTAAATTTCTTGATTTTATTTTTATTTTTCTTTTTCTAAAACTTTGAAAATGAATAGTATTTAGATTCCATAAAGGGCAACACTAAATATGGAAGATAATATCTCTAGCCTATCAACAAACACATTCAAATAGCATGCAAACACATAACATTTTACTGAGAAGATATTGACTCCCACTTGGGCCCAATCCAAGAGCAGTATGGGTCCTTCACTCAGCCACAAAAAGTCCTCAAATTACCTGCACAAATTTTTAAAGCCAAAAAATTAACACTATTGCTGATTATAGCATTTTATTTCTATCACAAGCTTAAGGTCTTCTGTAAATGAATTCAAACTCATTTTACCACCTGTAGGGTCAGTTCTATTGTAATTGACTAATCCTTAGTGGGTGCACAACCAATGGTAACTGACCCATAATTATTGGCAACATTATTGATATGCAATTGATGAATTACTAATTTATTCTTACAAAACTGATACATAGCTGCTGCCAGCATAACCGAAATGTAACTGACACATTAATGATATTGTTGTTTCAAACAAGCGTGTTTTGTTTAGACATCAAAATATATGGAACGTGAGAAATGGTTTATGGATATATAAACAAAGTCCAAGACCCCTTCTTACATAATAAACAAGCTAGAATATGATATACCCTGAAGAGTCTCAAAAATGTAATAATTGCTGAATGAGACGGTGTATATACTCAAATATCTCTGGAATGAATCCATACCTTACATTGTCCTATTATTTGAGTCCCTTTAGCTAACGCCCTAAAATATACCATTTAAGTTACGTATATACTCAAATATCTCTGGAATGAATCCATACCTTACATTGTCCTATTATTTGAGTCCCTTTAGCTAACGCCCTAAAATATACCATTTAAGTTACATATATTATACTGGCGGTGGTACTGGAAATGTTAGGGACGCCATTAAGTGAAGGTATGTGAGTAGATAAATAAGGATTTTCTATTTGTATATAAGTATTGTCACCGGTGGATGTGGGTATCCCAGTCATCCTATGGTGGAGTTTTATGGTGACTATTCTATAGACCTTGCGTATACATAGTAAGGGCGTGAATTACATACCTTATAGCGGAGAGTATTAACGAATTTTGGTAATTTGCCAGTAATCCCAATTTGGAACTGGGGATCGCCCTCACGCTCATACGGATTCAATGATGGTTTTGTTGATTTTTTGCACTTCTTCGAGAGTGGCTGTTTCTGCTCCTCCGTATCAAATAGGGCATCGACCTCGGCTCAGCGCGCTTGCACCCTGCGCAAACCCACGTTAAGCCATAACATAATGCAAATTCCTAATAAATTTAGTAGGATAATTTGTTAAAATATGATAACTACTATTTTACCTCGAGGGAAATCGGGCACCTCCTCTGCCACAGGCAACATTGGAACAGAAAAAATTCACGGTAAAAGGGAAAAACAGAAATAATCAAGGGTTCGAATCTGAAAAAAGTAATGAAAAAACAACATTTGCAAAGTAAAAAGAAAATAAATGAGAAACAAAAGCATGAGCATCACCTCATCCTCTGCATTGCTATGGTGCTTGTACATGACCCTCAAAAAGTGGTAGCCGTCGAGCAGGGTTCGAATGTCTCTCCTCCTCAATAGCAAGCACCTCCCTGTGAAGCCTCTCGAACTCGCAGCGAAGGGCTTTGTGAATGAAAGGAAGCCCCAAAATGGGCTACAATTGCCTGCGCCGGTAGCAACTATGTGTGCTACGGATGAAGACCCCGTTAATGCTGGTGCCAGTAGCAGTTGCGTGCTGCAGATGAAGGCCCGCTAATGGAGTCACCATTTTCTCCTTTCCATTTGCCATTATAATCGCGATTCAGATAATGGCACCGAGAAAATCGTTTATATCAGCTCAAAACTTTTGAGCCAATTGCATTTCATATAATTATTTTTGGATATTTTTTTTGTTAAATATTTTGCATATTTATTTTAATTATATAGAAATATTTGTCAAATAAAAAATAAAATTGAATTTTCATTTGTTAAAATCAATATTATTAACTTGTTAAGCAAGGGTAGCCTATAATTCGGGGGAACTAACAAGAGCTTGAAGGATCTAAAGTTCTTGCAAGGAGAGGAAAGTTAGGTTTTTATATAATATTATTTTTTTATTATATTATGTATTTAACAAGTGTGAGATGAGGTTTCTGGATTTTTAGCCTAGAATAGTGACAACTAGACTAAAAAACCACATCATCAAGAGAATACAAACAATATGGAGAAATAAACTAAAAGCATTCAAAATAATGCACTCCCCATATTGCAGTTGATTCACTTCCCTTACTCTCCTTCTTCTTCACTTTGCGCACAGATTCGTTGTTGAAGTTGTGCAAAACCTGCAAACAGTAAGCATAGTGGGAGAAGAAAGTTGTTTTTATAGACAACCTTTCGAATGGACAGTTGAGATTAATCTTCTTGAAAGATTCCAAGATCAATGGTTGAAATCAAATGTGACAACCATCCCTTAATTGGGATAGTGGGCAAGTAAAAGTAAATAGTGGAGATTTAAAGTTATTTGACTAAGTTGACCCCTTTTGAATTAAAAATTAATTTAATTCAAAAGTAGTGAAGATGCAGCAACAAATAATTATTTTTAATTATTTACTTGGTGGGAAAGTGACATTAAATAATTAAATTGATTTAATTATTTAAATGGGTGGAGAATTGTTGCATCAAGAATATTCTATTTTTGGAAGAGCTATAACATGGGCAGCTATGACAAAAGGTGGCTATAACAGAGATGGTTGCAATAAATGAGCAAGTGGAAGGATAATGCATGAATTAAAAATTAGAAAATAATATTCATGAGAGTGGAGGATAAATAATTTATTTAAAATTATTTATTTGAGAAAAATGAGAAGTCGATATTTAATTAAAATAATTTGCACAATCATTTTAATTAAATAAGAGGAAATAAGAAAAGAAGCATTAAATAATTAAATTGATGTAATTATTTAATACAAGGGACACATGGAGAACAATTAAATAATTTTGAAAATTATTTAATCAATGGAAGAATTAAAAGAGGGAGTGAATAGTTTTTGATAAGGAAAAACAAGTTTTGAAGGGACCCTGAAACCCTTTACAAATATGTTAAGCTACAAGAGAATTTAAACCACTAAGCCCAGCAACCCAAAATACCAAAAAGCTAACAAAAGATGGAACATAATCAACCCGCTAACAAACCATAAGCAAAAAACATCAACAAACCTGTTGAACCAAAAAAGGAAGCACTAGTTATAGAAAATTATCAAGAGCATTCAATGAGGCCAAATTCTTCGTAATGACCTCCTCATGCATACTGATAACATCTTTTAGCTCTTCAACAGTGACAAAAACCCTCTTTTTTGTCTTGCTCCTCGTCCTAAGGAACATACCAACCTGCAAGTCCTTATCCAATGCAGGAGTAGAAGTCTCCGCTTTCTCCACCTAGTAAGAGCTATTAACCTCTTCAATAATTTTCTCCCTATCACCCAAGTCAAAAGGTTTACCTGTCCAATTCAGTCCTTTCTCATTTAGAACAAAAAGACCCATAGAAGTGGTCTGTAAAGAGTTATTACTGATATTGACCACCGTTTTCAAGTCTTCCGACATCTTTCCAATTTTATCCTCCAAACGTGTAACTCTATCCTCTAACATTTTATTAAAAATAAGTTCTAAAAAGGAAATCCTTTCCTCATGAAAAACCTCCAAACGATCAGCATCAACCACTAAATTATCAAGCATAACATTCATTGATTTAACTTTTCCTTTTATAGCCCACTCCTTTTGGTTGTCTCTAAGCATAGCAACACAAACATATTTCCAATTTTTCATTTGAAGATTGAGCTCCTTAACCTCATAAAATAACCACTTAACCAGAGAAAGCAGATTTCTATCCCATCTTCAGCCATCCTGTAGAACAAATTCAGGTTAATTTCATCCTAGTTAATCAGAGGTTGAACATTCTACTTAGAGTCAACAAGGGAATCAAATCAATCCCTATTTTTCTTGTCCTCTTCTTTAGCTAGGGAGTCCTCAACCTTCACAACTTCCACCTTGATCTGCTCCTTATTTGGAAAATTAGCTAAATTGGCTAACACTTCCAGTCACTCCTTCTTCAATTCCCTATCCACAGAAGAAAAAACTTGAGAACGATTGACCACCTCAATCCCCTACATTTCCATAGGTCCAGTCTCTTTTGGTTTCTCCTCCATTATAGAATTAACCTTACCAGCAAGCTCACTAGACTAAAAACCCAAATTTTCTCAAACCTTAAGCCCAAACATAGGGGAGCTCTGCAAAAAACCATCCTTACTAGGAATAGGGTTCCCCATTGTGGCATTCTGAACACAATTAATATTAGAAGGATCCCCTCCACCTTCAGGAGGAAAAACCTTCAAACCCTCCTTTCTAGAAGACAACATGAGATTCACATTCAAACTAGGAGCATCCACCGCAGAGACTAACTCAATCTTCCTTTTGGCTGAAGCTTTAACTTTCTTCATGCCTTTGGCTTTCCAACTAGGTATTTTACGGCATAATGGACTGTGAGATCACCGGTTGTGTTTCTGAGTTTGTCCCTTGATGAAAAATCTCTTTCGATTTGTTCTCATTGAAAATTTGTCGGGATGAAGTTATCCTTGCACATCGCCAAGTTTGGATGTTTCTGCTGGGGCTTATTCATATCGGAGTGAAAATGGCAGAGTCTCCTCGATCCACTTTGAAATGTCTGAGTTGCCTATCGGCAAGACATTTTAGATGTCATGGCAATTGAATTTATCTAAAAAGCTGCTATTGGCATGACTTCTCTTTGGTTTCGGTGATAGAATGTGTTCTCTATCGGCATGTGTTATACCATCGGGATAAGGTCTTATCGATTTCCTTATGTCTCCCCGAACCGCTTCAGATTAAAGTATATCGGCATGAGTTTGGCTGTCGGGCAGAGGTCTTAGCAAAGACATATTATTTCCCCGACTAGTGCATGTGGACGTCTATCGGCGAGACATTCATGTGGTTTCAGTGACTAAGGATGATTGTATCGGCAAAGGTTGTGGCTATCGGGGTGGTGTCTCACCGAGTTCTGTATGTCTCCCTGACTTGTGCACATGGAACGGTTCATCGGTGTGAGTCAGTTGGTCGGGCTAATGTCTTGCTGAACTCAAGATGTCTGGCCCGATGGGTGCACTTTGGGATCCATTCAACATATGGTCTCTTGAAGATTTCTTGTCTCATCGGCCAGATGCACTAAATGTCTTATCGATATAAGGTTACCTCTTGATTATAAATGCTATATGAACCACGATTAGTCTCGCCCGATGGAAAAGCTTAAGGGCTCTCGGTGAAACATATGAGTTTGATATAATATCTCTCCGTGTGGAAAGTCATGATGGCCATTATAAGACAAAGAGCAGCTAGCGACATAAGTGTTTCAGTATGACATAAATCATTCTAGAAGATGTCTCCTCGATTATGGATTGTCTCAGTGACACGGGATGAAAGGATGTCTTTCGGTATAATGAAGCATCATCTACGAGAGGTCCCTCGGAGAGCGATAAGTCACGGTGACTTGGAAATGACAAAGTCCTTCGACATTGTTTTTGAATTGTCTCGGCGAATTGGAATAATCATGTGGTCATTCGGTGAAATGTGGGGCATTCTATGAAACGTCTTCCCGATAGTATTAGGTTATAGCGATAGTGTCGAAACAAAAGAACATCATTGAGAAGTTTCCTTATGTCTCAGCGAACAAGCCCATCGGTGAAACTCAACATTGGTTGTATAACGTCTCCCGAACTATATAATGTCACAGTGACACACAAGTGGTTGAAGGCTTTCGATAGAACATCATGTGGTCTGCGAGAGGTCTTCCCGACATCGCTAGGTCATGGCGAAAGCAAATAAAGAAAAGGAAACTGTGACAGTGAATGAATCAGAAGGGCGTAAAGTCTCTTATGTCTCAGCAAGTGGTTAAAGAAATCTCAAACTCTATGGCCGTTTATGGAAACTTCAAATTATAGTTACAGGCTGACATCATTAATTGCATCAAATCTCAGAGCCGTTACATGGCTGAATATTCATTGAGTTTCTTTCTGAGTTGTTGTGTTTTTTGGATGATTTGTAGCTCTTTGGATAAGCATTACTATTG
>VDFB02128076.1:0-14650 GCA_007258455.2 Sequoia sempervirens
CATATTCACACATACCTTTAAAGTGGGTGAAAAATGTGATGGAGAAATTTGCATAACATGTCATTTGCAAGGCATAGGGAACAAGGTACAAGAGCAACTTACATTTTGAACCATGTAAATCACAAAGTGAAAATACACTTCAGATTTTGGTCTTGATAAGAATTGAGTACTTATGGGGTATTAGGGATTCAGAAGCAACTAAAAAATTTCATGAGTGTAGAGGTGCATACAAGGAAGTATTTCAACCATATTAGGGTTTGAGGTACAAGATGCATTTACAGTTTGTAGCATGCAAAGTGAGAATAGGCATAGCAATCTTACAAGTATAAGCTAATTTAAGGTATGGGTACTAAAGACAAACTTGCAATTTGTAATATCCAATTAGTAAAGTGCAAGTCCACCCAGGGGCCAGGGCCTAATAGATATTGTGTGCATTGTGTCCTGAGTGAGAGGTAAGTTTGAAACTATATACTAAGAGGATGGGTAAACCCATAATAGTGAGTCACAAACTTGGTACATGAGATTATTCAATTTGAATGGAGGTGAAAAGTAAGAAACGCCTATGTTTGAAGGAATCTTTAAACAAAGGTGCCTTCATTCAAAAGTGAGTCAACTCACCTCCATTTGAAGGTGTAAAATATAAAAAAACCTTCAAATAAAGGTCCCTTTTTTCCAATTATAAAAATTTCCTTCATTTGATTTTTTTAAAAGTGACCCTTCCACCTTATGCCTCAGATTTTCCTCAAAATTTTGTGTTTCCAACCTTGGGTTGGACCAACAAATGGAATGAATATGACAATATAATTTGCAGAATCATAGCACTCAAAATAGTCTTTCCAACGAGTATAATTTTGAATATATTTTGCTTGATTATTATATTTATTTTCTACTTTCTAGTGAACATAGGATTTTCAACAATCGACAAGGTCTTTATTCCACACACATGGAAAAATAGTAAAATAGATATCAAATGAAAAAATTAAAAAATTATGCACTGGGTATTGATGTTTTTATTTCAAAAAAAAAAGAAAAAGTTAATTTAGATGCATACAAAAAAAAAATGCATTATAGAAGTAAACTATGTCTAAATTAGAGTTAATCTCACTTCAAAAAGTTATTAAAAGAATTATGTAAAAAAATATGAAAAATATCTATGCACTAGATATCGGTGTTACAAATTTATGTTTGAATTTTTTATAATTTATCCTTTATATGAATAAACTTATGCCTTACGAAAGTAATGTCACTTTTTAAAAATACTATCAACTATTAAAGAAAAAGTTATTAAAAGTTATGTAAAAAAACTCACAAATTATTTCTTAAAATATATATATATAAAATCTATAGACAAAATCTCAAAAATCACTAGTTCACATCATCTTCAAATTCTTAATGGTTTAGTTTCTATAGGTGTCAAAAAGTGGAAATTTGGTTCAATATATTGATTTCAATGTCCTACTTTGGCAAGAAAATGAAACATGTTATTGTGGTATCACTCAAATAAGTCTATAGATGTATGGTTTTGTGAGTAAAGGATGTAGGGAGCACTTAGAAATTTTCACTTTGCAAATTACAAAGTGTAAACTCACTCCATGACCCGCTTATAAGGAATGTTGTGGGTTTATGTGGCATAGAGGAAAGTGTGTGCTTTGCATCATATAAAGTATAAATTATAAATTGAAGTTGCAACTCTACCACATTGCAACATAAACTTAAAACCTCAAAAATAAACATAAACTGTCTAATCACAAAAATTGAACATCAAAGCATGCTACTAGGACTCACCAGCTTGTTGAAATTCATAGTTCACAAAGCAAAAAAAATTCACTAGGGCCTACTAAAGCAATCTTCAATCAATTTTAAATAAAGGGCCAAAAAGGTAATGAGAGAAAAACTGAAAGCATAAAATTTATACATTTGGGTGACAAGCTAATAGGGTCCATTATTTTACATCGACCCCCTTTGATATCCTTTTATGTTTGAATATTTACTTAACATGCATATTTGTGAGTATTACATACTTTGAGATGCATGATCATTTTAGGATTCACACATACCTCAAAGTAGGCACCTGCAAAATGTGATGGTGAAATTTGCATACCCTTGTCATTTCCCATTTAGTTTTGTGCCCATTTAAAATTGTCTTAATGCATGTACATATCAATAGATTGCATAATATTGTCCATGGTTGGGCTCCTTCTC
This sequence comes from Sequoia sempervirens, assembly GCA_007258455.2. Classification (NCBI taxonomy): domain Eukaryota; kingdom Viridiplantae; phylum Streptophyta; class Pinopsida; order Cupressales; family Cupressaceae; genus Sequoia; species Sequoia sempervirens. The sequence continues at coordinate 2,203 of VDFB02128076.1, forward strand.
CTTATCTATTACCTATCACTAGACACACATATCATTGCACACTTAGCCCCATTTTATCCTTATAGCACATACTCTAATGCATTTGCTTAACCCATACATTTATTACACGTATCCACGCATACACCCAAATATAACCATTATACACCTAGATATGATTGTTTTCCCCACTAGGGTAATTTTCATAGTCATAAGGTCATCTTGAAATTGTGGACTTGACCCTTGCCTTTTTAAAATTCAAATTCAAATTTTGGTTAACTAGCCCACTTTGTTTTCCCACCCTAAGTGGACTAAATATATGCTTTGTAAAATTCGATGGTATATGCTATTGTTCAAAGGCATTCACTAGCATTCATTTCAAACATCTCTCATACATACAAAATCCACAAGTCCTCTCGTTCTAAAGCATTAAAAGAACAAGTGAAACATTTGGATTTGATGCACTCAAAGGAGTAACAAATCTACCTCCATCGTTCTAGGGTGCTTTCCTACTGTCTTTGAACATTTTGGGGAGTTGACGTAGGAGAACATGGTTGTTTGTGACATAATGGTAGCTCTCCCAAGGTATTCTTAAATATTATGTAAGCCATGAAGCATTAGAAAATAGTAGAGTAGCTAGAAGCAAACCAAGCATGCAATAGAGTAGAAATATGCATTACATGGAATCAAATTCAAATACAAATAATAAATCTACAATTGTGGACCTAACCAAAACTAATGGACTCAAATTTAAAAAGTACATAGATATAACTTGTAAAAATTGAGATGCTTCACTAATAGAGAGATCACACTTTCTAAAATAAAAACAATCAAGATTTAGATTTTTTATCAAATAACACTCATTCTTTGCTCTAGAGCTAAGTATCTCTATGCATTGCACTTACTTATCATAACTTAAATATTTTATATTAGAAAGCACTACCACAACTGTCACTTGTAATATCTAAGCATATTTGTATTCTCCTTTAAATCATATAGAAGAGAAAGTTTATTTTCCTTTACAAAGATGTTCCCCACAATAAAAACACAAATTAAACAATCAATAATGGGTGACAGAAGTATTTTTTTCATAATTTAAACTAAAATAAAAACGATTTTCTAATATGAATTATATTAAAAATAATAATAATTCTCATTAAATAAGTACACTTTATGATAATAGTTAAACTAATATGAATTGCTGTAGCTGCGCGAGACTAATAAAAAAATGAAGACACCTTTCTTCGCTAAAATATCTAAGAAATCTCCATAATTCAATTGATTCGTTTCTACAATTTACCCGTCTCAATCTGAATAGACCGCAGTAATGCCTCCACCCACAACTTGCGACGCTTCTGCTCATGATCATGTTCCTGTACCGCCAATATCCATCTAAGATAAACAAACTATTCCAAGCATTAGACGATATGCCTTAAACGGATCTGAATCTTGGCTAATTCTTCACATACTTGAAAATCTCTCGCTCGTAAGCAAAATGCTGCTCGAAAATTCATCTGCCCTTAACCATAAATGGAGTCCGCTCGTGTGCATTTCACGGGCAAGTGAGCGCTATAGAGACTACCATTCCATGTTGCACAGATTCTCCTCTTCTAAAACAGCTTTCTCGCTTTCTCATTTGTCACTCAACCGCAGGAAGCCACAGGAATGTTGTTGCAAGCTTACAGACGAATATTACGAAGAGATGTTGAAGGCAAATCCGAGCAGTCCGCCTCTGCTCAGGAACTTTTCCAAATTTTTACACGAGGTATGCTACCAACATTCTCATTAGTTTTTTTTGTTTTTTTTTCATTTATTGGGCATGGAGATCTTGATATCTCTCATTCTTTCTTCTGATTGAAGGCAAATGGTGTTTGATGGTGATGTTAGGTGAAAGGAGACATTAACAAGGCAGAGGATTTCTATAGAAGGGCCATAATGGCCGGTCCTGCAGATGGAGAAGTGCTGTCACTTTACGCCCAATTCGTATGGGAAGCTTACAAAGATGGAGGCAGAGCACAAGCTTACTTTAATCAAGCAATCGAGGCCGCCCCTCATGACTGGTAACCAATTACTCACATCCTTTTAAGCTCTTAAATTCGGTTTTAATAGGTAATTTAGCAATGGATAATTCGCAATGGTTGATGTTGGCAGCTATGTATTTGCCTCTTATGCCAATTTTTTATGGAACTCGGAGGAGAGAGATGGAAATGAAAAATAGCATCTCCCAACAAATTTTGAAAAAATTAAAAGCAGTGCATTTCAGTATCGCTTCCATGGTAGGCCTTTTTAAATTTAACATCCAAAGATTAGGAGATGATTAGGCAGTGCTGCCATGGAGCGGGTACGCCTGAAATTTCTCAGTAAAATGTAAAGTTAAATGCAACAAAGTGACTCTTTTACCATTTACTATCCAGTGTTTTTCAGATTTAGCAATAAAACTTCTTAAAAGTTCACTTCAAATTTCCAACCTCCACACCATTTCAACAGCAATTATAAAGGCTTTCTCTATTTAAGCCTAACTTAAGACCACTTAATAAATAGAAACCATTTTTGACAATATTAAAAATCTCGAGCCCACCGATTAAATTTGACGGTCGACTCTGCTTGTCAACAAATTTTTTTATGGTTATCCATTTAAAGTTGATCTTTAAATAAAAATATATAAATTGAATTTATATAAGAATAGTTATGAAAAAATTGACGGTTTGTCCAAAATCTCCCTTCATGTGATTCAGTCCTTCCAAAATAAAATATCCATCAGACAAGCCCCTCGGTTTATAACCCAATTCATAAAATATTGTTTGTTATTTCCAGCACCTGTACTGTTAAGGCGTGCGGTAGACTTGCCCTTAAAAATATGAAGATGTGGCAATTGAGAGTATTTTCTTGTACTGAAGAGAATAATTTTTTCCATAAAATAAACTTAACATAATATTTTTCAGGTTAGACAACTTTTCTCACATCTGACCACTTTCAGGGACTGATAAATTCCCCGCCAGAAGAACATCAAGACCTTTTCACAACACGGATTTATGCAGTATTTATAATTCTCTTTTATATTTACATCTTAAGAAAATTTACACAATCGAATCTAAAAATATACAAACACATTTCAAAATAATATTATAGACTGTAAAAAAATTATATTATTTACAATTTTTTTCTGATAATTGCAGGGAGTATCATTATATCTACAAATTAGATGACAATTCATTAACTTCTTGTGTATATGTTTGATCTGTGCCATAAATTCTAAACGCTATTCTTTAACAATTCGTATAATATAGGAGGAATGTTCAAGCCTCGGTTTTATGTGAATATTTCCAAAATTTCAGTACTTATCACAGCACTATATCTTATAAATAATTTGTTGCTGCTTAGCATTGGTTATCAGAAGTTTGATTTTTACATTTATTTATTTATTATTCGTTCTTATTTAAACTGCCGAGAATAATCAAATTTACAGTATGAGATGTTCGCCTAAAACCTTCTTGTATTAAATCTCTCTCAAATATCCTTATCTTAAACAGTCTAAGATCCAACTTACGGTTTAACATTCTGAAATTTGGAGAAATGGCGTACCTGTGCGACATCCTTATCGATTCTGAGGCTTCTAACTTCTTCCATTGATTTACCAAAGCAAGTCTCCTTCTGGAACCTTTCGATTAGTAAGACTCTATGATTTAGTAGCAAGTCTCTTAACTCAAGCTAGTCCCTTTTCAACTAGCCATTACTTATTCAAATTTGTGTCTTGCATGTTGTGTAAAAGGAAAATCCTCATTCATTTTAGGTAAGAGGGACTTAAATACTGGGAAAACTCAATTACACAATGCATCACCATTAGAAGAGCATAACATTCACAACAATTTCGATAAGAGTAGTTTTGGCATTCACGTGGCTACTTGAAGTATCTTCAATATTGTCAAAAATATTGAATTGGTTCCAAGGGAGTTAGGTATCTCGCATGTCAAGTACAACAAACTCTATCAATGTCTTTTGTTACTACCTTGTCTAGGTACCTGAGGTGAACTAAATTATATGTAATTTTGGCAAGAAGTTCATATTTGTAGTAGAGGATCATTTCCACTTGTAGGTTCAAGTTCATACATGTAGAATCAACCCAAAGAAGAAAATAGCTAATTTCACAATCCATATAAGGTCATCAACATAGAGATGAATTTTGGAAGCAAGGGCACAGCCAAAAAATTCATATAAGAGAATATTCTACATCAAACCCTCGAGTAGAGCACCTTAATCATCTCTTTGAATTTTGAAACTTATAATATGAATATGTGTCACGACCCTCTTTTCACTCTCTTATTATTTATATTATCATGAATAATTGCATGAATCGATTGAAATTATTTTGTAATAAATATTGATTTTTTTATGGAACTTATATGAATATGAATATATGACATTTTATTCTTATATGACCATCTAGATTCATTGTTTCTTATAGTGTTGGACCATGATTTGATTATCATTATTTGACATAATAACATATCCTTTCCTATTTTTTCTAATATTTATAATATATTTTAATCATTACAATAAAATTAGTAACTATGTTTTATTCCTAAAAATGATTTAAATATTAAACACAATTATTAATAAAAATATATAATATTATAATCATTTTTCTTTATTTACTCATTTATTTTATTTTCTAACCGTTACAAAACCTCACTATGGCACCACTACATGGGAAAGGCTAAAAATTGCCAAAGTGTAGTGGGTGTGGAGGGAGAAAAGGAAACTACCATTAGAAATAATCTTAGACAAAGAGAGGGAGATGGAAAATTGGCAATGAAGGAAAGAAGAAGGTCAAAAGACAATTGCAGACACTTTGCCACATCATTGGAGTTGGAAATAGTGAACCTTATCACCATATTCTTTCAGGTTCGTGGTTGCACATCATTCAAATTAATCCTTCATGACTATAGTAATTTTCATATAAATTGCTCTATTTTAATATCTATAGGTTTGAGGATACGATTGATTTGGCGTTTATGCATTGATCAAAACCCATTTGTTATTATTAATATCATCCATAGATTTGTGGCTAAGTACTAAAAACTTTGTGGCTATGTATTACTCCTTCATGACTTTACATTAATACACCTTCATGGTTGTACATCATTTAAAATTGTTCATGACTATAGTAAATTTGAATGTGTATTGCTCTGAGTTTTAATTTGTGCCTGAATCAATCTGAAGATGCATTAAGTTATGAGTTTCAATTCATGGTTGTAGCAATTTGGATATGCATTGTTTTGAATTTTACATAAAATATATATGTTCATGGCTATGTCGATTGGTATTTATTCAAATAATCTAAACCTTTTACTATTCTTAATAGAATCCATAAGTATATGGCTATGTCAATTGATATTTAAGAATTGCTCTAAATCCTTTATTATTTTTATTAGAATTGAACGGTTATTGACTCAATACACATTAGTATTGCATGGTTATTATTTTGACATAGATATATAATTGTTATCTATTAGTAATTACATGCTATGGTTATCAATTTATCAATCATTAATATTTCATAATTATCATATTGTTATTTATTACCATTATATGTTATAGTTACAGATTAATTGTCATTACTATTTTGTGGTTATTATTTAGATATCCATTTGTATTGCATGTTATGTTTATCGATTTGATAGTCATTGATATTGTATGGTTATCATTTTTCGTATTCATTTGTAATGTTTTGTCAATGATTTGATATTCATTAGTATAGTTAATAATTTAATGATCATTTGCATGCAATAGTTATCAATGTGATATTCATTAGTATTGAATAGTTATAGTTATTGATTTGATATTAATTTAAATGCAATAGTTATGTATCTAATATTCATTATTATTGAATAGATATAGTTAATGATTTGATATTCATTTACATACACTAGTTATCAATTCATTAGTATTTAAAATTTATAGTAAATGATTTGATATTTATTTACATTCAGTATATGTCAATGTGATATTCACTAGTATTGTTCATAGATATGGTTAAAGATTTGATATTCATTTACATATACTAGTTATCAATGTGATATTCATTAGTATTGAATGGATATAGTTAACAATTTGATATCATTTACATACACTAGTTATCAATGTGATATTCATTAGTATTGAATAGTTATCAATCGATATTCATTAGTTTTGTATAGTTATCAATTTGGTAGTTCCTAGTATTGCTTGGCATAAGTTATCAAATTGGTATTTATTAATATTGATCTAAGCTATAGGTTTGCATGGTTAATATTAATATTGATCTAAGTTATCAAAATGGTATTTATTAATATTGATCTAAGTTATCAAATTGGTATTTATTAATATTAATCTAAGTTATCAAATTGGTATTTAGTAATATTGATCTAAGTTATAGGTTTGCATGGTATTTATTAATATTTATCAAATGGCTATTATTATTAGTTAATGATTGATATTTCTTAGAATTTCATTTGTTTTGATTAGGTAAACATGGGAAAAGGGCCTTAACACATGTTACAGAATAGGCAAAGAGGCAAGTAGGATGAATCTCACCAACAATGAGACAAGAAAAACAACAAAATAAAAAATATCCCATGAAGAGAGATAAAATCCAACTACATAGAACAACAAGACTAACAAATCTTAAAGAGCAATTAAAAAAAAAGACCAGCATAAGCTTTAGATTGGAGCAAGAAACTGGAAGTTGGTTTCAGAAAGAACCAAAAAATTGGCAACAACAGAATGATTGAGCAGTTTGAAACCAAAATTTTGAAGAGGCCTCAAATGAGGGGCAGGACAAGAGTGGTATTCATGGGATACAACTCAGTAGAATTATTTCCAAGCACCACATTGATTTCCTTGTTATCATGTACATGGATCCTTTGACATCATGATAGTGGTTTTCCAACGAAGGGCTCACAACAGTCTAATCAATCTAACCTTACTATTGTGGACACACATTATAGTATCCAAGACTTCCTTATCATAATGAGGTTGAGGACACTCTGCATCAAGTGTGGTCTCATTGGAATGCACGGTATTAGAAGTTCATTTGTTATAAATGTGGTATACATATTGATTTTATCCTTGATATTAGATCTATAAGGATGCATGACTAAATTTAATAACCATTGATATAAATCCTTGATATTGTAGTTATTTCTTCTATCATATATTAAAAAATTCCTATTAAGTTAAATGATAATAGTTCTTGTATTAAATAGTTTAAATGATTTTAAATGATAATGTTTTTCTCAAGAACATGAACATTTGAATATAAAATTTATAAAATTCATATCTACGTCCTAGTTGATTAGATTATCAAAAATTGGCTCATGAAACTATTGTATGCTTTAACTTCATCCAATAGGGATCTTGGTGATCAAAAAATGGAAAATAATGTTTTTTTATCTAACACATGATTTAAATTGCAAGAACTAAAATTGAATTACTCATTTGAAGGTTTATGTCAAAATAAAATTAGATTTGTTAAGGATTTAATTTTAATGGTATCTTCAATAATGATTATTTAGAGGGAGATTTAATATTTATTGGAAATACTATATTTCACCTATAGGATTTTAAATCTTGCTAGTTGGAATATTTGGTTTGGGTCCCTAGTTTATGGATATTAGAGTTGTTGATGTTTACAACACTTAAGGTATTACTCCATAATGAACTTGTTAAACTGAATAAGTAGGTGGTAGAACTATTAGAAATATAAATATAAGACCTACATTGAGTTAACTTTTGAAGTTAAACACATTATTTGTATAGTGTTTTAGAGTGGATTTGATTTTATAACTTAATTTGTTTAGATTACATATTTATTTTTATGTGCATGATAAGAAATTTATATATATGGATTTGATTCATACTATGAGTATAAAGAATGAAATATTAGTTCTATTGATTGCGTGTGTAATTTAAAGTTGATAATGTCATAATATATAAAATAAACCAACTTAAAATGCATAAGAAAATAAGTTAATAGATATTGGTTATGTATTTTGTAGATAGTTTGAGACATAGTTTGAGTTAAGGAAATATTTTAGATTACTAATTATTGTGATTTCTTGTAGGTTACTTTCAGTAGACAATAAGTTTGCATAGTATTATAATGCCATATTGAATTTTAGTTGAACAATTATTTTTTTAATTATATGTATAAGTGGTCTAATTATCATGCTAGTTAGATGTGATAAGAATCAAATTAATTGTGAATAAATTATTTTGAATCAGTTAACTTAAGATGTTTTATTTTAAAAGAAAATTCCTAGGCATTAGGTATTTATACTTAATATGTAAAATTAATAACCTCTTTGAATAAGGAGATCTAAAACTTGTTAGTCTGAATGAATAGGAAATCTTCCTTAGACCAAACTTGTATCTTAAGTTTAAACATGAAAGCATCATTCAAACAAAAATTAACATCAAAAACATTTTTCTAGGATGTTTGCAAGTAGTTTTTTAATCAGGTTATCATCCCTATTTCACCTAAGTGGGTGGTATTCAATGAAGAATTAAATATGGGAAAATGGATCTAGAAAGTTTTGTATACCCACTCATATAGTTGCATAAATATAGACCCAAATACAACTATATGTGGATATAAGGTGTGTAGGCAGCCTAGGAAATGAAGGATGTTTCCAATACTTAGAGAGAGATATCATCGTGAGGCTTTATATGTTCTTCTTGAAGCTAACTCTAAATTTAACTCGTAGTAAAAATAAAATATGATAGTCACTGATACTCATAAAAAATATCAAGGTGGATTTACCTTATACTTGTCTAGTAGCCCATAATCCTAAGAAACAACTTACATGATATTTTATTTTTTAGATTTTCAAAAAATCTCAAGATATAGTATTATGGACATACAATTTGATTTTTTGTAAGTGAATCAAGATCTAATTGGTCTTGATGATTCTAAGTCTCTAGCTGAAGGTTAATTATAATTATCCCTTTCCTTGTAAGCATATATGGATGACTATATTACCTATCTTGTATTGGATAGAGGATTGATTAAAATTATTTATGTTATATTAATCTTCTTGTATGGATGAGAATCGCAATAGATAGAAGAGTTTGGATTAGTTAAACATTTGTTGTCCTATATTGGACAAGATGTCCTAAATTGGCTATTATTAATTCATGAGCATTTAGTTAAGACTATCAAATATTAAATAAGTTGCTTAAAATGATATTTATGAAAGAACAAAATTATACCCATTACAAAAACATATTCATATCCTTATTTTGATGGGAATGTTTGCCCTATAAGTGACAAAGATAAAATTTAGATTAAGAAAAAAATGAAAGAAAAATTTTGTGAATAAATTTGGGGTACAACTTGAGAGTTGTTACAATATGTTTTAGTATTTATTTAAATTGCATCTCATACATCTAGGTATTGTGATTGATTTTCCCTAGATAAAATTATGGGTGTGCTTTATTTTCACACATAAATTATTGAACCTAAACAATATTACATTCCCTAGGGTTTTTCCTTTAGGGTTTGGATCTTTGATTCCATTATCAAATATCATAGCTCTCTATTTTTTTATTTCACAAAACTTGAGCATTATGCAAGGATCCTATAGACATAAAATGGTCTGAATTCTGCAAACCATATTTTCTATGACGTACCATGCTTCTCCCTGTTATACTAATTATTTACTCATATCCCAATGTCATTATTCTCCATGATTATTTAAATAAATAAATTACATTTATTTATTGCAATGCCACTAAATTAGTTCTTATTACCTTCTTCATGTAAATTAAATAAATTTATGATTACCAACATTATCATTTATCCTTGAATCAAATAAAGTCATTTATCCCACTTTCCATCCCACCAAATAAATAATTAAAATAATTATAAATATCAAGTCTTTTGTCTCATTCCCCTTTATGAATTAAACCATTATTTAATTCATAAGTCAACATTCCTCCATAAATTAAATAATTTCTATTATTCCAACTACCTATTATTCTCCACCATTGATTTGATTATCTCTAATTAAATCCCAACCCTTCATTTCAAGGCTTGCCCTAACTTTGACCTAATGTTGCCCTAACCCTAATCCTCCTTATGACATTGATTCTTGGCCTTTGATCTTAGGGCTTCACCAACTTTTAATCCTGGCCATCCATTCTCAATTTGGAATTCTTTAAAAGGCCCTCTTTCAAGTCATTTTACACACAACACAAGAGTTATACACAACATGCTTGAGAGCTTTTGAGCACTTGAGCATACATTTTACTTCAATATTTTGCTTGGCTTTGTCATAGGTTATAGTTGCACTTCAAATTTGAGGGCAATTATATCATTTTCAGCAAGATGGAGAAGGCCAATGGAGGTCAATCAATGGAGGCTTGAAGACTAGGTGAATTTGTTTCATACTCTCATGTTTCTTACTTTCATTGTTCTCCATTGTTATTAGGGATTTAATGGTTTTATGCTATTTGCAATCTAACATGATTTTTCCTTAATACATTTGGTGAACCCGACTGTTCTAACATCTTTGGATTCCAGATCTTAAGACTCACTTAAGTTTGTGATAATGCTCAACTATTCCGAGCAAGCAAGCTTCTTGGAGTTGGCTAACCGAGACGACTATTTGTGAAATATTTTCTTATCACCTCTTCTTCTTCTTTTTTTTCAGCTTGCAATTTTCTCTTTTCGGTGTTTATTTCTGCTTTCATAATTTCCATCAGTCAAAATAAACAGAAGGTTGGCAAAAGGCTTTTCATTTTGCATTTATTTCTGGACTGTTGGCAAATGCTTTTCGTTCTGCATTTATTTCTAGATGGTTGGCTTTTATTTCTGGTCATAAGTTCAGAGACAGATTATATTGGTCATTGGATTTCAGTGCTTAAATCCTCTGTGCTTGTAGCTCGCTATCTTTGACTGGCATGAACAAAGACAGGAAAATTATTTTATGGTATTCATATCTCTTTTGAAGATGCTTGCAAAAATACAAATAAAAATAAAAAAAATGAAATGTGCGTGAATGTATACAGGTCTTTGAGTGAAATGAATTCACGGTGTGGTAACAGGTATGTCCACCTATATCACAAGTTCCTGAATCTGGCTTTATCTACCGATCTAGCATTTCTTGCACCAGATTCTCTATCGCTGCATTTATTCCTTGCTTAAAGTATGTGTCCATAATAGTATCATACACCATAGCTGGTGGAGTATATCCCATCTTGTGCATAAACCTAGGCGCAGCTTAATGACCAGGTAGTGGTTTTGGGTGAGCTTTGAGCAGAAGTAAAAGACCTGTCTGTGCAAGCCAGCAACTCGGTGACAATAGAACGCCTTTGTTGAGAGTTGAAGAAAACGTAAAAGTTCATCAGGCTGGGTCGTTTGGCTTCTAGGAGTAGATATGAGACAACAATAAGCTGATTTGTGACCTTTAGACGAGACACCTCACTTGTGCAAGGCAAAACGTGGCCACCTTGTAGCATTCTGGGTAGCTTCATTCTTGGCACATTGTGTAGTTTGCATGCCAAGGTTAATATTTGTGTGTCTTGAAGAAGAGGTGAGGGCTAGCTGCAAAACAAAAATTTTGATGTCATAAAGTGATTCGACCCAATAAAAATCATGACAAATCAACCGACAACTCTCTCTTTTTCTCATAAAAGCCATGTGTATGAAGGCTGGCTGCAACTGGTAATTGGATGAACCCACAGAGTGCATTCACTGCACCGAAAGTTAGTTGAACACACGGCATGCAATTCCTTCGGCGCTGACAATTGATTGATTCATTTTTATTTTCCATTTCTGGGTCTTCCTTCATTAATTTTTTTTTGCATAAGTAAGCATTGCGCTGCTCTCCATATTCAACCATTTCATCGACATGAAATAATTTCAGCAGTTGCCAAAAGTAAAAAGTTTTGCATTGAATTTATTTCCATAAAAGACAAACACTTGTGTCGTTTTCTTTGGACTCATTAATCAATTTGAAAACCATGCCGATTAATTAAAAATGTAGGGTCAACTCTAGTGTGGAGGCGCTTTTCATTGCATGTGATTGGAAGTTTCCAAAATAAATGCTCTGGGACGGCTATATCAATTCGATTCTATGTTGACTTTGTGGTCTTAAAATTATTAGAGACGTGCCTCATAAAGAAACATTCATCCTTTTGGATAGGTAAATTAATGGTGTTAGATTTTTGTAGACTTAGCTTTTTTTTTTCTCATTAATATAGATTTTGGCTTTTTCTCATTAATATAGAAGTAGCTTTTTAGGTTTAGATTTTTCTAAATTAATATAAATGTAGTTTTTTTTTAATTAATATAGGTTTAGATTTTTTCTAAATTAATATAGAGGTAGCTTTTTTTTTCATTAATATAGGTTAAGATTTTTCTAAATTAATTGATGTAGCTTTTTCTAATTAATATAGCTAGTTAGATTTTTTTTAATTACTATAGATTTAG